>PQWD01006718.1:21672-51700 GCA_019425675.1 Leucinodes orbonalis | reverse complement strand
TGCTGAATGACATCGAGCTTCAATACCACAATGCCCCAAGTATACCAATTTGTGATCTTATGCTGATGCGTTACGAGTCTCAGCATCTATTTGCAGTTATAGTGAAATTCTTCCATAGAACTCTTTGACGCAATTCTTCCTGCCAAATTTCAGCATCGCATCACAAGCCAAAATTTCATCCTCATCACTTTGATGATTGGCACTCTTCCACCGTTTGATTTATGCGAAATTTTCTGCATCGCAGGTTCCTCATAGCAGTGTTATTTCTAGATGGGTTTGACATTGGAACCTTCAGAAAAGAGCATATTCCTTTCATAAAGAAGCAACGCAATAGTGAGACTAAAAGTATTTCCTGTGTTCGTGGGGGGAGGTGACTGTTTTTCATGAGGTGTCTCTTATATTCTTTATGCGCATATGATCCTTTCTATTTGTGTAGCTGTTCTTTCTATAGTCCCTGTACGAGCTTTTCTGACTAGAAACTTTTCTTTCTTTCTGCTCCTTCTTTTTTTCTCATGCCTCGTTTGTTTCCCATTTTTGCATTGCAGGTTCCTCATAGCAGTTATTTCTAGATGGGTTTGACATTGGAACTTCAAGAAAAGAGCATATTCCTTTCATAAAGAAGCAACGCAATAGTGAGACTAAAGTATTTTCTGTGTTCGTGGGGGAGGTGACAGTTTTCAGGGTGTCTCTATATTCTTTATGCGCATATGATCCTTCTATTTGTGTAGCTGTTCTTTCTATTTTTGTTCTCATGCTCGTTTGTTTCCCATTTTTCATTGAATATACACTTAATGTGACTGTTATTAAAATTATATTCACATCATGTTACAGCATCGGAAAACATAGTTGAAACGTTTTCACGCAGATATTTCTGCACCGTTACTACTCACAAGTCCAAATAAGCTCTTAGCGTAGTATGTTCAACATAGCTATACCTTCGGGCTAGTTACAATAAAATATGTGAACAACACTAATAAAAGTCAATGACTACGGCGAACTCTAGGGAACGGGACAAAGGTTGGATATTGGGCTATGTTTGCGAGCGTGATTTAGAAAACCACGTGCTAACGTTCATAGTATTTTGTACAATAATTACTTTTGTCATTATACGAGTATTTTGTATTTTTTTTATTTTACAAAGTTTACAGGATAGTCAGAACGCTCACTTGATGGTAAATGATACGCCTGAATAAAATAAAATATTTTTATTTACTTAGGCACCAACTACAGCTTTATTATGAGAAAATAATGGTTCACCGTCTATGACTAATAAAAAATAAACTACGAACTAGATATCGCTCAAACCAAATTTCATTGTTAGGTTTCGTGGTGATATACATTATATATTTTTTTATTTATATCAATCCTATATTTTAGAAGATAACTCCCTTCCCTCACTTTAGAACCCTTTCCACTTTGAAAGTGTCTGTGAGTTTTCTTATAAAAAATATAGATAGAAACCTCAACATCATTCGATTCAATGAAAAAACAATTTTTGAGTTTTAGTTTAATGTATTTTTATTTAAGTTAATTAGTTATAACAATTGCCTCAATAGATGTAACAAATACAATGTGATATTAAAGATTTATTTGCGAGTACATTAATACTTTTATAAACGGAAACATGGGATTTTTTTAATAACTTTGCAATTAAAGTTTCTTAATGAAAGTGTTTTACACATTGTTACGATATTTATCGTATTATAACATAGCTTCATTAGAGCTCGCTAGACCAATTTTAAACTTTATTTCCGAACAAAGTATGTACACGCTTGCAAAGTTATATGGCTCTGGTGCCAAGTCGCAAATGAAGCCACAGTACATTTAGTTGACGGTAGAGACTCAACTAGGCTTAACGAGCCTCGGTGATTCTCTGGTTGCCTCTTTGTTACTACATTGTTTCAGATTCAAAATGAAGTCGTCTGGGAGCTAGCCGTTCTGGTAACTCATGAAACTAGATGTACAATTTTCGAACTATCTTTCTGGATATATACATACAGTCCACAAATATACGGTCAATGTGTAATCATGAGAGTTGTCGTTTAGCTTGTTTGGTTTTTTCATTTGCAGTGTACGTATAGTTTAAAAATACGGCCGACCAAAAGTAAGCCTGTATATTTAAAATAATTTTACTAAATAATTTAAAAGGAGTACCACGGTTAATTTTAATTGAGACTCATATAATGATCAGACCACCTTCAGAACCTATCAGTTAAATATATATCATAAGCAAATCGTATGTGAAATATACATTATTTTGAAATTAATTAAAATGAACGCTTTTTATGAAGATGAGATTCGAAATTAATCTCATACGTACTTTTATGAAATCGGATTACTCGATGGTATCACGCGTTAAGTATTTTTTTAATTTAATTTATTATTTTTGACCTCTCGGTGTAATGGTCGAGACGTCGGCTGCTACACTAAGGGTTTATTTCCACCAAGGGGACTTTATAAAACAAGAAACGCTAAATTCTACAATTGAGAATTGCTAACCATTTCGTCTCTTCCACCAAGGGTTTCGAGTTCGATCCCCGGTCAGTACAAACATTTGTGTGCATGAACATGTCTGTTTGTAATGGTCTGAGTGTTTTCTATGTATAATATGTATTTATTTACAAAAAAGTTATATAATTTGTATTTGTATTTATATACTTTGTTTAGTACTTATAATACAGACTTCACGCTTAAGTTGGGGCTAGATGGCGTGGTGTGAATATCAGTGGATATTTATTTCTTTATTTTGCTTATTAGGAAAATCGCTAACTTGTCTAAATGACTCGGTACTGAGTTGTCTAGATAGGTACCATCGCAGGCTAAACAAAGATAGGATCAAAATTAGATTATACCACTGCCAATCACATAATTTATTTTGTTATTTGTGTTGGTACCAATTTTAACAAATTTTCAAAATTCTGATGCACTTCCTCTAAATATAAAAATGTAACTTTAAAATGTTCAAAGTATCGATAAATTCTAAAAGTTATCAAATGATTCAAGCCAATTCAATCAATATTTCTATTACATACCTCTCCAAGGCGCAAATTCAGCCAAACATCATGCCAATGTTGAGATCGGGCCTTAACCCACAAAGGGCCAAATGTCGATTTGTAGGTGTTAATATTGACTACTTTCCCTATCCAAAAGTAAGGGAAAAGAATCAACAGATTAAAATCTAATTTTAAAAGATGAAGTTCAACAAAAATACATCATCAAGTATATCGTAAACTAGAAGTACTTTATTATAAAAAGTTAGAATAAAAATAACTTGAAAAGCAATCCTAAACCGGAGCCAACGTAAAACATTACGTTTGTTAAAAGCTTGAACAAACAAAAAGAACTTTTAATTAGATGCCAAAAAGTTATGTGCACTCATTATGCAAGGTACGTATAAGCCGTGAGCAAACATACCTTCACATAAGCCACAAGCCCAATGAAAAAATAAATAATAATTAAATACCATAATGATAAACACTCACGATTAAACAAATTAGGCGCCAAAATATACTTTACTTAAATTAAGTGAGACACAGTATCTCGTAATTTTGAAACCTATTTCGATCTTCTTGCCAGGAAAATGACATATCCATTAAAACATTTTACTATTCTCTCTTCAACCTATCGAAGTCCACTACTGGACATGGGCTCACCCATTCAGCGCCATACCAGCTACCTGCTCTCTTGAATAGTGTGCAAGACTTTTTCAATAAAGCGGTTTTCGTCGGAAACGTCTGTTGTTTTCAAAAAAATCTTCTGAACATTGAAAAGTCCATATTCTGACACTGAGATGCCACGCCGTCCAAAAATATAAATGTAGACTTACTGGAATTATAATAAGTTTAATTACATTTCAAGACGTAGGAAGCACCAAGTTTGTGGCAAAACATAATTTATGTTTGACGATACTCAGTTATAAGAACGAGAAATCGCTAAAAAATGTAATGGTATTTTATAATAGTCTTTTATTTATGTTTTTACGAAGTTATTCAAATCATAGGAGGAATTCATTAATGTCCACTCATACTGAAATTCGTCTTAAAAATGTCCTAAACGAACTTTTGAAAAGTCGTTTGTCTTTGCTAATATGAAATTGAAAACATCACAAATGCGATTTCAACTTTACGCTTAGTTTTGTCGCGCAACTTGCGGACCCAGTGTCGTAAATTAATATCAATGGAACAGTGACCATCGGTGATTTCCTTAAAATAACTCGTCGGAAAAATCAAGTACCGTAACTTGAATCTGTATGATATTGATAACCACACTATCAGCGATTTCGTCCGCTGATTTTGAATCCATAGCAATTAGCCGGTATCTGAGAGTTGTGTCAACAAATCGCTGGTCGGTCATGTGATATCCTATTATCAATACAAGGTATATATATAGTATTCATAACGGGATCTCACCCTTCGCCCTGCGTATAATCGCTTTTGGCATAGCTGAGCTCGGTTGGAATGTAAGTGTTTGCCAAATATTTGTTGCTTTGAAATTGTTGATATTTCAGACGTTCTAAGTTTAGGTCATCGAAACTTTCCATTTCAATTTACCCTTAGCAGTACTTAAACTTACGCTATATCCTCATTTTTGAATCTTGATGAATGGTATCTATATATGGTATAAATGTTTTGTTTTTGGTAGAATGATTCTTTCATAAACAAGCACCAGATATCTAATCCAGAATCAAGGAAGAAAATTCCATATGTACCGCATACTGCGATAAACGCTATTAGTTACAACTAGTCTTTTTAAGAGTAATTTCTATTATTATTTTACTGTTACTACAACATTTATGTCATAAATATCGATTTGTTCATAGTTTACTTTGATCTATAACTCCATTGTTATTCGCATCCCGCCTTTGGATTGATTTTCGCAGCACTCAGGCCGGGTGCTCGTGTTACGGTGACACCGAGAGTGGGTATTATCTTACCAGCAAAGAAAACCGCCCTAATTGCGATACCACGACCTATTTTACTTTATGGTTTCTCCTATTCACTCCTTGATGATTATGTGAATTGGACATATACAACGACAAAAATATTTTGAAGGGCTTTTTAAACTGCATGGACCTTGTTAGTTGGTCGTCAATCCACCGGGTATGTTTTTCGAGTGCACTTTTTGCTGTTGGATTTAACAGCTTCATTTGGCAATTAGCGAGTGCATACAGCTCTCAGCTCTCATCGGACGAATATTATAGAATCCGCATACGATACATATATAATAAAGAAGAGCGTTTACGTTAAGGCTTTATAAAACAGCAAATTATTGTTGTTATCAAACACATAATTCCAATATAACGAGTTGAATTTCCAATAAAACAAAATTTTTGGACAAATTAACTAAAAGCAAACTTTTGCTATCAAGCGTATTAGTCCGGTCCGGTCCGGTAGTACCAGTCTTATTAAAGGTCAATTTTAACCGTTCTAAACTGAAAACCGAAAGTTTTACTCCAAATCTGAGGCAAGGTAACCTAATTGGTTTCCTTGCCTCAGATTTAAAACAGAAGAAGAAGAAATTACTATGACAATAAATTCATGAATATGTGACTAGCAGCAATCCATTTTTAAAATGTATATTGTTAATATAATGTGTTTATGAGCTCGTTCAATATTTAAATGATACATGAAAACGATGAAGAAAACAACGATTTGAAGATTATTGAAAGAGGATTAAAATTAGTATAAAAACTCTTTACAACGATATAGAATTCACACACATACACGCAATTGCAACGGTGGTCTCTCTTTACATAACAATGGCAAACAAGTAACTCTCAGTCATATACGTATACGAGTATTAATTCCGTAGAAAAATTTAACAAGAACTTGTTTAGATAATGCAACTTATCAAAACAAGTTCTTGTAAAAATTAAAACCAGTATATTGTTTGTATAATTATTAATGTTAAAAAAGTAGATATACAGAAATGCTTTCATGGTTAGTTTAAATTTAGCAACATGTAAAAAAAAGCTTTTGCATGTGCTGTACGTGTTGAATTATTCTCATTGATAAAAACCCTGGTCGTTGAACCTCTGAAAGCTAAAAATTTAAAAAATGTTTGTACATAGCACATGAACGAAGTTTTACATGCTACGTGTCTGAAATAAATATTAATACAGACAGAATATAAATTTTTCAGTTTAGAACATTGACTTTAAGACGTGGTTCTTTCTTTGTTTTCAGGATGGTGCGAGCAACATACATTTTGGCGTCTTGCGCTCTATTTGCTCTCCTGTTGGTGGTACCTGCTTCGGCTTACCCAAGGTAGTTGTATTTATTTCCTCTTTCGTAAAAAAAAATTGATTAAGATAAAGGTTTATTAAAGGTTAAGAAAACACTTCTAAATAATTAGCCAGGGTTTTAAAATCTTGTACATAATTGTTCACAAAATAGGAACGATCGACGCAATTTTGCTTATCTTTATCATACTAATATGTTTTATATAGACGACCCATTTAGTGTAATGATTGAGACGTCGGCAATTACATAGGGTTCCGGGTTCGATCCCCCGGCAGTAGCTACAAACATTTGTGTGCATGAACATGTCTGTTTGTATTTAGTCTATATTTTTCTATGAATAATCTAGATGCATTTATAAAAATAAGTATATAAGTATGTTTATCCGTTGTTTAGAACCCATATAACAGGCTAATGGTTAGTTTGGGGCTAGGTGGCGCTTTGTGTGTGTCAATGCATATTCATTTATTTAGTTGTTGGGAAATGAACAAAAACGTTTTTTGTGAGTCGGTGGAAAACACAAGCTATAAAACTAATTTTATGTGAAGTATTATGAAGAATTATGAAATCGAAAATCAATGTCGAAAGTTGACCCAAAGTAAGGTGAATAGATAGCACTTTGAGTCGCTTATGGACGAGGATTCGTAAAAAGTACGTGTATAGTTGATTCGTGTAATTAAAAAATACTATAATTATATAGTTATATCTTAAGTCATCATAAGGATTTGGTCCTCAAAGTTTTAAATTTATATTTCTGTAAACATGGTTTGGTAAAAAAAGGATTTTCTCTGGTGGTAGTTTCTTAAAAAGATTATTGTTTGCCTACGATATTGTCACTGACAGTAAATGTTTTAATAAATAGATGGGGCAGTTGTTAGTGTAAGTAAATTAGAGCTCCAAGATTAATTCTGAATTATTGAATCATACAATACGTAAGTTTTAGTGACGTAACACAAAAAACTGAATTTAATTATCCTAAGCGTTTTACCATAAGTTATTTTGATAGTTATAAAAATGAGTGTGCCCTATCTAAGGAAAATGGATACAACAGCATCTTTAAACATTTAAACAATCACAAAGCAACTATCAAAACAAAACACCGAAGCCTACTAAGGGTTTACACAGCGAATTCCACACATATTTCCATAGCCAACGCAGATTGTTCCCAATCCCAAATCCACAAAACTGGCTGAACTTTTTCAAAGATCACTCTTAGAATATTCGTAAAACAAAAAAAAATATTCGTAAAACAACTCAATTCAAACCGTTTCCAGCTATAACAACTACTACCGTGACGAGGGCAGTACGAACGGAGGAGATCGTTGACATGCTAGGCAGACTGCAAAATCTTCTGCAATTCGAGCGCAAAATGGAAACGTAAGTAAAAGAAGAAACGCATACCGCGTTTTATTTTTTAATTTCGTTCAAGAGATTAAGTGAACATAATTTTCGTGTATAAAATCGGAGATAAAAAGACGCCATGTGTTTGAAATCTTTGTGATAAACCTATATCTTTGTGATAATTGTTGTTTGAATACATATGGCACTTTGAATTGTTGTTATTGCATGGAAAGATCATTAAAAATGTCAAAATTAATAAAATTTGAATAAAAAGAGTTCGAGTTAACACTTATTTTTGATACTAAATTTATATACTTAATTTGCCAACCGTGGTACTCAGTGGCAATAAAAAAATTTAATGTTATTAAACTCACTTGAAATTGTAAACATATTAATAAATTTGCACTTTACTTGTTTCTAATTTTTAAAGTTAAAATGGAATCCACCGTAAAAATATGAACAAATATTCGAATCCGTGAGAGCATTACATTTTTAAAACATAAGTGTTTCTTTAACATTATTGGGAAATAAATAAATAAATAATAAATAAATATCCACTGACATTCACACAGCGCCATCTAGACCCAAGTTAAGCGTGAAGCTTGTATTATGGGTACTAAACAACGGATAAATATACTTATATACAATTTTTTTGTAAATACATACATATTATACATAGAAAACACCCAGACCATTACAAACAGACATGTTCATGCACACAAATGTTTGTACTGCCCGGGATCGAACCCGGAACCTTTGGTGTGCAGCCGACCTCTCAACCGCAACACAAATGGGTCGTCAAATTAAACTTCCTACCGGGAGGCTGAGGTTCAAATAACGTACCAATGTGGTTTTCGAATTTTTGAAATTTTAAGCGAGCGACGTTAATCCGACGCTCTTACGGTGAAGCAAAATAGCGTGAGGAAACCTGCGCACGCCTGCAAATAAATTCAAAGGTTGTGCGTGAAGTCGGCCAACCCGCACTGGGCCCGCGTGGACGACTAAGGCCTGAACACCTTTACGGGTAGGCTCGTGCCCCTCGGTGGGGACGTTTAATGATGATGATGATGAACAAGAAATACAATATTCATACATATATTCAAAAAGAATTCTCGTTATCATTTGCCAGTTAATTTGTTACGTTATTTCAATTGATTGTATTATTAGTATTTTATGTTTACATTTATCAATGTTAAACATTTTTATCTCTCTTTCAGCTATAAAGATGAAATTACTAGGTATGTCTAGAGCACAGTACCGAAAATTATATGAATGCTTTGCATGTATATTTTGTACCTTATATTTATCACGCACGTAATATAAAGGTGCCAAGTGTGCCTACCTTTTGTATAGCTTTTAGATAGTTTGCTTATCCAATCGCTTTGTTAGCAACACCTATATTATTTTATGTAAAGTTAAACTATTTTAAGTTTTTTCAAATCAAGCTAGAAATATCATAGTAAATTTAGTTTGCCTTATTGGCAAACTAAATTAACTATAATATTTATATTGCAAAACAATAAAGAGCAAAAGCTAACTGCATACGAAACAAACATTATTGTAAGATGTGATTATATTGCAATGCATTTATTACCTTCTATCGGCTAACAAGCATCATAGTATTTTACACAAATTATTATTAAATATAGCGAATGAGAATTCCTTGATCATTTCATATAGCATATTTAAACATAAATACGGTTGGATTTTTAATACATTTGTCTATTTTCAGCGAGAAACGCGCTTTGGATCTGGGACTTAGCCGTGGTTACTCTGGTGCCCTTCAGGCCAAACACATGCTTGGAGTTGCAGCAGCGAACTCTGTCTTCGGACCCGGAAGGAGGCGACGAGATGCCCACTAGACCTTTCCATGGATAATTGGGGCGAAACTACACACCATCCAGTAGTACATTTTCGCCTCGATTGTAACAAATAGAAAATCATAATAACCGCGTCAAGCCCACTATTTCACTTTTACGGCTGACCACAACATCATCCATATAAATGTAATGACCGCGAAATTTTAAAGTACCTAATATCATGCTTTTAGACCGTGTCATTGTATGCGCTGATTAATAACTCCAAAATACTGCGGAAAATGACATATTCCAAGCTGTTATTGAGCCTTACTTGTCTAAATCAAATAATATTTCAGACATACTATTTGACTATATTCAATTCTAACTCCGAGCGCGTGTTATAATCTTAATGTGAACATTCCATTTTATATAAGTCTTATGCATTGAATTATGCAACATTGTTTCTAAAACATACGTTGACGTCTTTTTCTGTTATCGTTTGTTATATAGCTGAAGTATTATTTTAAACAAATATCTAGTCATTTACCTGCCGCAGATTTGTAGTTTAAATATTTTCTTTTGACATCGATAGTTTGTTTTACTAAGCCAAATGATCACACTGAATATATAGGTAAATATATAAACTTTTGTATCAATGTGCTGTTACTTATTTCAAAGTCCTAATATTATCGACGCAAAATTATTATATATCGGCTTACTGCCTTAGTGAACTTCTTAAAATTTGACATATTGTGTTTTGTTTAAGTTACACACATGTAAAATAGCATTCCGTGTTTAAACGTCTCAGTGATTAATTGTTAATATTCCTATAAATGTATGTGACAAAATAACTTTAGTAATAGTTAAATAAGTGATAAAATACCTCCTGTCTAGAGTTTATTGTTAATAATAAAGAGATATTCATATTTAGTTGAAGTGTTTTCATTATTCACGCATTTTGATGTCTTATTGTAAAAAATGATATTGACTCAGCAACAAAGTGGTTTTAATTTATATCCCTCAACTTTTAAACCTTAAACCTAATAATAGTTGACATAAAAAGTTTTACAAAGCGCCATCTGTCTGTACAGAACTGAAGCATTTCATTTTGTTTCGTCGCGCCATCTATTGTTGAACTCAAGAACGTCTATTAGTGGACCGCAAAAATAGCATCGCTTCTAATACGGTATTAAAATTTTGCGCTAGATGTCACTAGTAGTAAACTTTTCTTTAAAATAGCCTTTTTTAGGATGTAACGCAAGCATATCTGATTATACTAACAATTAAACTTATTTGTGCTCAATATTAACTATTAATCTTAAAATTTAAATGTATTATTTCTGTTGTAACTGTAAATAAATTTAAACTTTTCGACCTTACATAGCATCCCGTATGGTCTAGTGGCTAGGATACCTGGCTTTCACCCAGGAGGCTCGGGTTCGATTCCCGGTACGGGAATTTTTTATTTAAAATTCACACAATACAACAGGAAATGTTAAAGTAGTATCAATAAAAGTCTTTTTTTTTAATTTAGTAGAGACTAGAGACTCTAGGATCATGTGGACTAAGTGCTCACCGCTTGTACAGTGCTTTAGTGAAAAAACTAAATGACTGCACAGGCAACCAAAGGGCTGCCGCATTTCTTGGTCAACATATAAGTTTGGCTTTTCGTGGTAATGCAGCCAGCTTTTTAGACACGTTACCTTGTTACTTGGACAGAGATATGGGACATTGTTTTTTTAGTTTGTAAGGTTTCATATTTATTCTATAATTTTAATTTTATTTCTTGTATTTTGTTATTATTAACTTTCATATTTAACTCAAAATTAAATACATCGGACTCAAAATTAAATACATAACAAAGCGGAGATAAACATGTAAACAATTAGGTACTTCAAAAAGTCAAAATCCATTTATTCAAATTAGGCTTACAAAAAGCACTTATGAACGTCAACAATATAATACAATAAAAAAATATTTAAAATGCTAAAGTACAAATATGAATTTGATGCTTGAAATAAGCGCTTCAGTCATAGATTTAGGCTTCAGTGGTTTGTCCTGCTATAGCCTTCATAGTACAAGTACTGTAGATCAAATTAATTATAGTTTAGAAATACTTAGGTTAAGGTAAGGTTAGGTTACTAATACTTTAATACCATACATTCAAAAAATTTTGGTATCCTTATTTAATTACCTAAATGGGTAAATACATGAAAAGTTTCGAGTTTTATACATACTGTTACAAAATAAATCCATGCACCAGTAAATATCCATACCTCCCTAGTTCTAAAGAGTATCAACAAAGGTGGCAAGCAAATGGGTACCTGTGTCCAGTTTATCTTGATCCCCGATACCGGCTACATCACTCTTGCATCTAGAGATTACAAAACACATCATTGGTCCGAGGGAGACCTTGTTCCACTGGACTTGATGATCGACGAACTGATTGTGTATTCACTTGGATGCCTTTAGGTTTTTCAACATGGCCGGTCGTAGTATTTATAAACTTAGCTATTTTGCTAGCAGCAGACACGATTGAGCCCAGTTTTACCTTATTAATACATAATGGATGACAATATTGAAATTTAAAGTCCTATTTTAATGCCCTAATTTAATAAGCATATAACTTTTAGATATAATTACTCGTATAAATAAAAAGATTCGCCTCTTTCTCTTCTAACTACCTAATATGTTGCTGTGCCCGACAAGTATGCCAAAAGGTTGTGCCTAAAATTTCTTTATTATTTATAGGTCCACCATTGTATTACTATGGAAAACAATAAAAATTTGAGTAATGAGATCATTAACTGAGAAACAAAAATAATAATAATATAAATATCCACTGACGACATTCAACAGCGCCATCCAGTCCTATATTAAATTATCTATAAAAGGATACTAAACTACAGATTAACATATTAATAACCTTTTTTATGTAAAAACATACATATGAAAACACCCAAACCAACATGTTCATGCGCACAAACGTCGATCGAACCTGCAGCCCTTGGTGTAGGTTGCCGACGTCTCAACATTACACCAGACGGGTCGTCAAAATGCGGGGTGTCAAGCGAAAGGCAAATTAGTAACTACTTAAAACAATTACTTCATTATAAAGTATGCCACCTCTAATATCTGAGTATTGTTGATAGCTAGTAAGATTCATTGTTATTAATATTATCATTTTGAACAAAGTATTGCCTTGATTCAATACGTGAATCTAATAGGATTAGGTATCTATTTACTATAAAAATACAATCACCATCCTCAGCTCATCAAACATCCCCACCGAGGGGCACGAGCCTACCCGTACAGGCCTTAATCGTCCACGCGGGCCTAGTGCGGATTGACCGACTTCACGCATAACCTTTGAATCTCTTCGTAGGCGTGCGCAGGTTTCCTCACGATGATTTCCTTCACCGTAAGAGCTTTGGATAAACGGAAAATATTTTTTAATACGAAATAACATTTATACGTAGTGGGATTTGAACGAGCACCTTCCAGATTGAAAGGCAACAGTCCACACCAATATGCCAACAATTGTTTATGCCTACATATCGTTCCCATGCACAAACTCTGAACTGAGTATTGATTATGGAAGAACTGGGGTCAATATACCCCGTAAGATACTGCATGTAGCAAGCGTAAAGTTTAAACGTTACGACTAGGGGTATGGGGAAACATAGCGATACAACGTATTTATGTAGACAAGGATGACTTAGGCCCGTATTCTAGAAGAGACTTAATAAGTACTCTCACTAAAGTAGAGTGGCAGTGGACAAAGCGAGTTGTCCGTTAAGAATTGGTGCTGGAGGAATCAATTAAAGAATGGTTTAACTAACAACTAATTTATTAAAAAATCTAGAAAAACATTAGAGATAATAATTATGATTCATCTATATAGGTAATACATATAAATGAAAAAAGAGGCTATGTAAATATTTAAATAAAAGAGAACAAATATGCAATAATCATCCTTCAGCTGTAATTACTCGTATACTTATTAGTTATAAAAAAAGGAGTGATCAAAATTACCTAAAAATTAATTTACAACACGATTATTAAGAATGCTATGCTTAAAATACTTACAAATACAAATTTACAATGAATAACCTCACTTCAAATGACCTTGCATGAACAGGTTCATACATCTTGAGAGAGGCTCGTATCTCTTTTTAGGATCTAGCTTGGCTGCAGCTAGTTGCCTCTCTTTTGCCGCATGGTAGCTTACCGAGACTCTTTTCTCGAGATCTTTGTCTACCAAGCTCAAAAGTTTGAGTGCTTTAGCTACAATGTCTAAATCAACAGTAACAAGAGTTACAGCCACGTTATCAGCAATTCTCTGTCTGTGCGCGTCGTTCTCAATAATGTGGTTGTAAAAATAAGCCACTGGTTCTAAGTCAACCGCATTCCTATCATACATGTTCAATCTGACCGTAGGACGACTCAAATCTACAAAAGGCTCTGGGCCATTAAAGGAATTGGGATAGTAATTTGGTGCATCATTCATATTATCTCTGACTGGGGCAACGCTATCACGAGTGTAAGTTTTCCTGTATATGGGACGATTCACGTCTATATTATCATGGTTCGTTCCTACACGGTATCGATTAGCATCACGGTATGCCAACCTTCGGGCTCTAAACATCAAATCTATTGGTCCCGGTATACCCGGAACTAAATTGGCTGGATTAAATGTTGCCTGTTCAGTGTCTCTAAACTCGTTATCCGTGTGCTTATTTAGAACTAATCTGCCAATTGTAACCGTGTGGTATGTTCCTTTTTTCCATAATCTTGTAACGTCAAATGGGTTATAATCCAAATTGGTTGCTTCTTTCAAGGTAAGAATGTCCATATCTAATCTCCAAGATGGATAATTTTTATTTTCTATTGCATTATACATATCTCTAGTAAAAAAGTCAGGATCTTGACTTGCAATAGCAGCAGCTTCGGCAGATGTGAGATTTGCTAACCCTAATTCTGTTCTGAAATTAAATCTAACAAAATACTTCACCATGTTTATTAGTGATTTCATATGTATGAATTGGAAATATATCCATTTTTCTATAGCCATATGGAATTCCAAAATCTGATTGGAGCCAAAGCAAATTTTGAAGTGAATCAGGTCTCTTAGTGACTAAGTCCCAAACCATAGTGTTGTCAAGAATATTTGTTTTTGGATTTCTTCGAAATGCCCTTACAAAATGAGCAAAATCGACTGGATCTTTGTACACATATACAGGTACGTGCAAACACAACAAGTCCAAATTACCTTCTTTAGTATAAAACTTCATAGCTATTCCTTTCATTTCTCTTCCAAGTTCTTGTCCACCCTTGTTCTGAATGGTTGTGGATAATCTTCCAAAAACTGGTGTTTTCTTGCCAATACCATTAAATACATCTGCACTGGTATACTTGGAAACATCATGAGTGACTTCAAAATATCCATGAGCACCACTTCCTCGTGCATGCACAGTTCTTTCCGGGATCTCCTCAACATCCACATGCGACGTAGTATCAACGTGGTAGTCGTTAGAAAATATATCAGTATTCAATGTTATTGTGTTTCTTATGTCGACAGGAGCACCAGCCGTAGAAGTAAGAATGCCTATGGGTTTCTGGAATATATTTTGAGAGGAAATTAGTATGTTTTATGTATAAATTCCTGTATTTATTAAATAATACTGAATTTTCGTTTATTCATTTGAATTACAAAACAGATTATTACAAATCATTGAAAAAACACTGACAGGACTTTATTTTCAATGTACAATTTAGTTTAAAAATATCCAACAATAGAACAAAAACAACGAACTTAAAACTTCTTAGAGCGCTAAATAAACGACTTTGATGGCATTCTATGAAACCAGTTAAATGAATAATCTTAAGAGGCTTATTAATGGTACAGTGTATTTAATACAAATATTTTTAAATAGCTCTGTTTTTTATATTATTTCGAACACTCAAAAATCCAAAATAATGTCTTCAGCATTGAAACATAAAATTTTGATTTAAATAAATATCCACACACAACGCCATCTAGCCTCAAACTAAGCATTAGTAATATGGATACTAAACAACGGATAAACAAACTCATTTTTTTTGTAAACACATACAAATTATACATAGAAAACACCTAGACCAATACAAACAGACATGTTCATGCATACACATGTTTGTACTGCCCGAGGTTCGAACCCGGAACCCTTAGTAGATGAGAGGACATGGTTAGCAATTCAAAATTGCAGAATTAAGTTTCTTGTTTTATAAAGTCTTTAACTAAGGTCAAGGATTTAGCAAACAATAACAAATACTCACTGGATGCTCTCGTTTAAAATCTGCCAGCTGTAACGGTACTCTGTCCACCGTAACATTGTCGTAAATATATTGAATTGACAGTTCAACCACAACACAACAAACAAAGGAAAACAGCCACCCCTTCATTATGCAAACCAACAAATGCCTGTAGATTTCATTGGTATCGTTTATATTGATCCGTTAACAAAAGTATAACAGGAAACAAGCAAAGAATAATCAGACTAAACGCATCCACTTAAACATTTAAATTGATCGGATGCACGAGTGTTTATACAAGTTTTTGCAACACAAACTCTAATAATAATGGTTCGCTGTTTTAATTATTTATCTAGACGAATTGAAACACTGGTCATAGACCTTGACTTCGTAACCACGATTTGTAAGTTTATAATTTACAATTCTAAATACGTAAGGGTATATGGTCGTCCTTGTGGGTTTCTAAAGCTCACTTACTTTTCCCATCATCAGATTTGATTTTGGTATTGCTGTAATTGGAGTTGAAGGGCAAGCATTGTTTTCATTTGCTACTTCATTAAATCAATCTCAAAATGTGCATGCTTTTCAAAATAACATGACTCTGTCTCTGTCCAGTTCTCTGCAAATTTAATGACGGCCGCAGACAACGCTGTCACTGTAGCTAGCTTTTGGGCTTACAGAAGAAGCCAGTTTGAAGATTAACTGCTACTTTAAGACTCTTCGTAAGACATTTTCAAATATTCCAATAAGATCTCCTGGCGTGCTTTTACAGCTTCAATCACCCCAAGCAGTTTGTTTTGAATCTGGGGTCTTAATAAGTTTTAATAAAATAGTTCTTGACTTATCGAAGCAAAACGAGTTCCTATCTCAGTTTTGAACGAAAATCGGCGAGGTGATAAATTTCAAATTTTTTTATTCAGCGGTTCCAGACATAGAAAGTATGTAATTAACTTAAAAACGTAAGAATAAAAACATAAATCTATTACAAATCAAATTAATTACTTGACACTAAATAGGAGCCCGCTCAGCAATGTTTTTTTTATCATTTATAGGCAGACATTTGACCGCCATCTCACCTGATGGTAATGATGGGATGTCGTGCAACTCTACGGCGATGCTCGAGGCTTTGCAGCTTAGCGTTAGTCAGAGTAGAGTCGCCAATGAGCCGCTCAGCTCGCCTCTCAATCGAGTCCAAAGCAGCCAGTTGGTATTTGGCTGATCCATCCCATAGGTGGCAAGTATTCCATACAAGACCGGACTTGGGCTTGATATAATGATAGAAGCTGACCTGGGGTGAAATACCGCCTGACCTTGAAAGGATCCCAAGTTTTTTTGCTGCAGTCTTTGCTTTGGACTCGATACTGGCCGAAGTTGAGATTGGCAGTGAGATGAACTCCAAGAAGCTCAAGGCTACCAGTCACTGCGACAAGTACATTTCGGAAAGTCGGAGCAAGATCAAATTTGCTCCGTTTGGTGGAGAACAGACACGCCTGTGTTTTGGTAGCGTTGAACGTCACCAGCACCCCAAGAGGAGTTTACTTGAAGGAATGCGTCCACGCGGCTTACCATGTTAAAGTATATTAAATATTTAATTTGAAGTTCTTGCTGTTTCAGGAAACTACTGGCATACATCACTCAGACTTGCAATGTCCCTACACAACCTTAGTTTCACAACTATAAGACTTTCAGATAAAGTTTTACTTTTATGACCCACTGTAAAAATTACTCGGCTATCCTTTGATTCGGACATAAAAATGAGAGCACATCCCATTTTGAGCGATTCAGGCTTAAACTAATAGTTTAATTTATCTCGAGTTTTATTTCCTCGTCCTGGATTTTGGGTTTTTACATTGCTAGTTTTCTTTTTTTAAGATTTTCTAGGATATAATCATAAATAGGATAGCTTTTGACTATCAAATGGAACAAGGTGCATCTAAAAATACAGTAAAACGCCAAGATTTTATTCAATATGCCATCTCCTTTCAGAAGCATAAAGTCATTTGACTTTAACTTGCAGCATCTTCTTACAGCACATAACAGTTAACTGCTGGACTAAAGGTCTACTTCATGATAATCAAGCTTATAAAGTTGAAGACAACAGCAACTATGAAAGGTGAGGTGTAATGTGAGAGCTCTAAAACCCAATTTTCTGCAAGTCAAGGCAAGTCACCTCTTACTGTTACAGCGGGACGTTTGACTTCCTTGCCTTAACATTATATTTTAAGAGTCACTACTGACCTGGATTGTATTTCTTAAAATATGTATTCTTCTAAAAGCACATGAACATTAAAAAATGGAAATCGATATTTGATTTCGATTTCAAAGATTACCTGAAATGGCTTGCTAAAAGTTTTTTAATAATGTATAAAGGGTCATCCAAGATCCGAGAGCGCAATTTGAAGTTCAGACGCTAGAGTGATATTAAATCCTTCATTTAAATGAAAGTTGTTTCTTTCCAATTTTGCTCTTTTTCCTTTTTATCTAATTGCTTTTTATTTGACGAGTGTAAGTAAAATAATCATATATATTTTGTAAATCTTTAAAGTTACTTAATAAATAATAATAATCTGTATTAATATTCTAATATAAATTAAAAAGCATACGTTCAGACTTGACGGCGTCATATTCTACTTAGATAGGCTTAAAAATATGATGGGCTCTTATTATTAGTGTCATAGCACTAAAATAATTATAAAATATTCCATCCAATATTGTAAAAGTAAAGAGAACATGCAGAATACATAAATATCACATGTATATGTACCAGCTCATAAAATACACTTGGCAAAATTTTCTCATTAGAGTTTGAAATTACTGGATACCGTTTTTAGGGTTCCGTAGTCAGATGGCAAAAAAACGGAACCCGTCAAATTTGTCTGTCTGTCCGTCCGTCCGAATAACACAACCCTTTTTCTTCGAAACTATAAGCACTTCACTAGTAAAACTTTAAAAATAGTATTGAGGTTTCTATTATCATTTTTTTATAAATTGAATAGTTTGCGCGAGAGACACTTCCAAAGTTGAAAAAATTGTGTCCCCCCCCACCTTCTAATTTCTAAACTATGGGGTTGGTAAAATAAATAAAAATATATGATGAACATTACCATAAAATCTAACAACGCAATTTATTTTTACCATTTCTGGTGTGTAGTTTTTTTTTATACGTCATAAACGTGTGGTCTTAAACGACGGTAGGCTCTTTCTGTGCATCTGTTTTATCCCTGAGCCACCTTTTACAATGGGTCTTTGAATTGTAATTTGTCGTAGAAAGAACAGTAGAATATCTGTTGTTACTCGGAATCTTGTCTTCTATCGATCTGATCCTCGATCTATCGAGGGCTTTTTCAGTATTAATGCATTCGATTAATAATGTCAAATGTTGATTCTACTACGTTTTGCGTGAAGCAACGTTTATACTACACTGAGAAGTCAGTCATGTCGTTAGAGTAGTCTACGTTCACGACGTCGGCACACGTTTACGATACGTCCCACAGTATTATGTAAATAACGGGGTTGAGGCAGGCCGTTCCATGCTCATTGTTTTGGAAAACCTTTCCCTCCCCTTTAGGGCACTCTAGTGGAAACTACCCGACAGTATGTTATACACAATAATGAACGTTTTTGCATTGCTTGCCATGAAATGGGGTTTCCTTTAGTCAACGAAATGATAAAATCATAATAAATATATACACGGTACCTGGATTTAGATTTATTGAATTAAACGTTTTATAATATAATTTTAACAAATCAACTAACCATGGTTACCTAAAGATTCGGCCGCAACGTGGATCAGTGGATGTTAACAACTACCAACCTAAGATAAATAAGCCTAAGGAGGTAAAAACACATATTAAATACGCCAATTTAAAGCTTTATCCAATGGAATACAGCTTGTATTTAGAAAAAAGTTAGAAACAAATACTTGAGTAAAGTAGCATCGTAACCGTTTATATCAGTCCATCGATATCCCTAAATATAATTATGTAAGTCAACGTACTATTATATAAGTCATGTTTCTTTGACCTCGCATGCACTTTATCACATAATCAACAATAAATATGGGCTATTTATATATGTTATGCCAATACAATACTTACCTACGTGTTTATTTAATTGTATCAAACTAAAATGCATTAGGTAGTAAGTTTCCATGAAAGCGAGCCATATATTCGTGAAGTTAAAACAAATGTATATATAATTTACGAGTTTGTACTTATTTTTGCGATGAACTCATTATATTCTGAGTAAGATCGTGAGTGATAATGATAACTTGCCCTTAAGGCGGTTTGTAGTTAAAATCAATACCACATTTAAACACTTGACTAAATAGGTTTCATAAAGTCAAACAGTGTATTGTAAATAACAAAGTGATGTATATTAATATACTTTGTTCGTGTTTTCTTCCTGAAGAAACCGTAAAGTGCTTCATTCTTTGTCAGTGTTCTAAGGAAGTCTAAACGAGCAAGCGTTCGCCCCTGGGAAATCGAAGAACGGAGAGCTCAGGTGTTACTTCTCCGCTTTTTACTACTTATTTTATTAATAATGCTTACAAAATATGCGAAGACAGTTTTGTCAAGTAAGCAGTCATTGCTTTATTTTTATACATTTTATATATATATATATTACAAAATTCCTGTGTACGCTTTATTTGTATGTTCTGTTGTAATATAAAGTAATTTTAGTAAAAACTGGCTAATACCTGCCGAAAACGAAACAAAGAGATAATTTTTAAAAATGATCCTGATAATATTTTTTTGTCGATAACTTTTTGTCTTTAATACTTTTAAGGCTAACAACTACCTAGTTGTCCTGTCAGAAATGTTAATAAGCCCAGGAAGTCAATATAGGTAGTGTCTAAGTATGTTCGGCGGTTACAATTCTATTTGTAACGTAAATATTATTACAAAGTTTTAGCATATAACTCCATTAATAAATATATGTGATATATTCCAGACCTAAGACCTACCTTAACAGCGAAAAGCCTCAATAAATGAGACTTCGTAATCATACAGGGCCATCGCAAAATTTATTGAAGTATTAAATACACAGGTTGAATAAAAAAGTTATATGCGCATAGGCTTTTACTGCACTTGAAATAAGTCACATTTTAAAATGACGACTACGAATATGTTCAAGGAAGCGGGGATAATTCGATTCGTATGAACCTTAAGGAATGGGATGAACGTTATCACGATTGAAAATGCCTTTGTAGGACGACGATGAATTATCCTGAATAACATAAAAAGGTCTTCATATATCTATTCGGTTCACTGGTATTATATACAATATTATATTAAGGTGACCTTTAAGGCAAAAGTTGGCTACAGTAGCCATATGCGAGCACACGACCGCGCGGACCAGAGAGACGCTGGCTGCTGAGCCCTAAGGTATATTTTTCTACCATTAATTTATAGTTTAGCTACTCAGCTTACATCTTACGTGACGGTAAATCAATTTATTTAAATAATTTCTTTATTGCGAACTACTTTATTAACACTATTTAATTTAAAAAACATCTACTAAGATGTCTAGGGAGGTGTCTGATATTATCCTGCAAAATAGCAATGTTATGCTCTTCTTTGTTTTAAAAATAGGGCTCTTTAGCAAATAAAATGACTGAACACAATACGTTTTCATCTGTCCAAAAAATTATAATTAAGGAATCAGCTCGTACTACTTTTTTCTAAAATGTTTTATAAACATAACTCCTTTTACCATACCCACATTATTTTTTCCCGTTTTCAATACACTCGTTGCTACTTTGAAGTGAGTGTCCATGGTTAGCGATGGTGTGTCGGTTTGTAGCGGCACTCATTTGACTACCTATTAAATAATAAGAAAAATAAGTTTAATGTATTCCGATCAGACCAAAATTAGGTGAAATGATCGATATGAAAAAGATTTAAATATATTACAACTCTGGAGATTCATTACAAGTAAGTGGCGTACTCTTGCATATTAAGATGATTAAAGCTTTGAAAATTGTTGAATCTATATATCTCTGAGATGGTGGGCAGTAAGAAAAAGAGTTTGTTCATGTTTTGATGATAATTTCATGATCTACAATTTCTATATAAATATACTTTTTGCTGAAAATCGCATAAAAATTGACCTTTGACTTTGAATACCTATTTTTTTCAAATAGGGTAGAGATGGGGAACTTTTCAACAGTTGTAAATATATTTGGAGCGTCGGTGGCTCAATGGTGTGGACTGTCGCCCTCCTACCGGGAGGGCTTAGGTTCAAGTCCCGACACGTACCAATGTGATTTCGTATTTTCGAAATTATATGTACGTTATCCGACGCTCTTACGGTGAAGGAAAACATCGTGAGGAAACCTTCATGCACGCCTGCGAAGAGATTCAAAGGTTGTGTGTGAAGTCGTCCAATCCGCACCGGGCCCGCGTGGACGACTAAGGCCTAATCACCCTATACGGGTAGGCTCGTGCCCCTCGGTGGGGACGTTTAATGAGCTGATGATGATGATGATGAAATATATATTTTGAATTACTATTTCCCCAATTTTTTACTTATTGTGAATTAAGGTAGACTCGCATGTCTAAAATAACTGGTCAAATTAATTATTTATGTAAAGAACAATATCATGTGCACTTTACATACGCCATTGATTACATAAGGTAATACATGAGATATAACAACGACCCACCTTTTGATACTCATGCCTAAAATTTGGACTGATCGTGATAAGAATGAAGATATTTTGTTACAGCGTCCGAGGTCACTCGGACGGAATGCCGACCTAGAATTTTGGAACTCCTAAAATTTAATTACATTTTGTTTGTGATCACAAGCCACAACAAGAATGTAGTAACCAAAGTATACAACGCCGACACGATTTCAATTACGAGGGGTGAAACTTATAGCCGCACATTAAAGTCAAATGTTTTTTCGTTTATTTTTTCAATGTGACATTTATTTATATTGCTTTTTTTATGTCACAATGTGTACAGGACGGTCAGGACACTCACATGATGGTAAATGATACGCCTCACCATGACTACAGTTATTATTCTCCATCAATGTGCACTGCACACGACACCCGAGACAACAGAAGTTAGGTATACGAGACCCGGTAATTTTACTAGTTACAGTGCTCTTATTCCGAGACCAAAAACTGCACTCGGGCCAATGTCACGGGCCAATATCTGACACTGCGGTGGCACCTCCCTAGACGACTTAGTACCGAGTCTACCACCTAGTTGAAAGAGAATAAATGTTTTCTTACGATCGGATAACTCTTACAGTTCTTAACTTGTCTTAACGCTGCATCTTTCATGAGCGGGCGTATACCTGGTGAATGTTAAGAGCCATTTGCGCTCGCCAATTGCCCGGTAAAGCTGTAAAGGCCATCTGCGGCCAACAGCAGTAGTCAGGTCGAAAAAAAAAACCTGGTGAATGCATTGTCGTCGCGTTTACTTCACATAAACGTTTACATCACTTAAACAAACAATTCAAGACTTCGTATGATACTACACCATGACAATATTGTCATGGTGTAGTATCGTTGTGCGAACTTATTTAAGTTTGCACAACGCCCCGCCAACCAAAAATGATTTGAGCACCCAAAGTGTAAAAATTTTAGATCATCCGCCTTACAGCCCTGACATGAGCCCTTATGATTATTTTTAGGTTTCCCAAAGTTAAGCAAAGTCTTCGTAGTCAACGTTTTAGTTCACCTGAAAAAGCTGTTGACGCATACAAATAGGCCATTTTGACTACCATCACATCAAAGCGGAATATTCTTTTTAAAAACTGGTTTGAACGCATTAAAAAGTGTATTGAATAGCGCGGAGAATTCTTTGAAAAACAATAAATGGTAATTACCTATTACATTGTCTGTACTCATTTCAAACGACACAACATAAAAGGCAGGCTTACGTATCAAGTATATTAATCACAGTCATAACGAACCAAGTAAGTTGTGTGTTTTATCAGATGCTTCTACAATTGAATAGTCTATACAATTTATAATAAGGTCTATATAATCATCGAAACAATAATCATTAAATAATATCGGTAACTCCGAATAAAAGAGGAATATTGAATAAACTAGTAAATTCTACCTCGTTAGTAGGAATGTGTTATTGAAAAGTACTTGCATGCTGAACGGTGGTATTGCGTGTGGTATTAATTACAATATTGTTGAGTATTTTCCTTAATATCGAAATTGTTTGATGTACTAAATTGGAAACTGTTGTTAATGACTTTATGCTTCACACCTTGTAGGTCATTTCAACGTTTATGAAGTAAACTAATTCATCTATCCATACCACCTAGAATCTTTTGCTTGCAAAATCGTTCGTTTCCAGCGATCATTCCTTTCACGTGCGTTCAAATTTTGGAACAACTTCTCATCCACGGTGTTTCCTAATAACTAAGACATGCCATTCTTTAAACGAGGTTTAAAGACAATAATTTCCTCTTTATGAATGGATGAATGAAAATGAAATGAAAATATGTGATTAGAAATAAGGGATTTATAATGTAATGGGGATTGCAGAGAACCGTTAGAACGGTTACTATAGAACTAACTAAACTTTACTTAACTAACTACTTTAGAAGATTTGGGTTAACACCGTGAGTGAGCTACTATAGCCATGTTGCAATAAAGGCCGTGTGTAAAAAGTGACATAGGCAGTTAAATAGCTGGAAACATATTAAAGTCAAAACTTAAAGGATCGACGAAGTGATATGCGATAGTAATTGCATCTGCCGTAAATTTGGTCTGGCAATCGCCAAGGCGAGCCTAACTAATTCTACACATTAGTAAGTATTTTCAGATCAAAAACTAAATTTTTATATATGGCGAGGCCATACATATTAAGGCATACACTTTATTTAGGCTGTGTAGATTCTAAAGCTTTGGCTCTACATGAGATCTGTTATATTTTTACAGCGCAAACTTTATGTGATCGTCTTGACAATATTTAACATAAAATGTTTTTGGTAGGATTAAGCTCTTCAGACTCGTTAAGGAAAATATAAAATTTTGTTATCTACCTATACCTATCCTATACCTAAAAACCTATTGTAAGATGATCGATGTTGAGGCACTGGGAGATAATGACTTAGGACTCGAATGCTAACTGATAAAAATGTTAAGTATAAGAAACAAAGGTATCTGGTTTCAATTTTGTGTACCATTAAAATTTAAGTTGTATCAAGAAATTCACTTCACTTGGCGTTATATGGTCTTGAAAGACAGTTTAATAAAACTTGCTACTTCACTTTTTGTGTAAAATAAAGCAGGAAGCTTTTTGAAGAATGGAATAAAGCTGGAATTTAAAAATGAACATTTTACCTACTGTTAAATTTACTCGACGCCTTTGTTCAATTCGACTTTAATTCGTTTTTGTTAACCTTTTAAACAGCTGAATAAGAAAATATTCAGCTTCCCTCCAAGCTCAATAAAATACGCCTTTTGATTTTATCCTTCTACTTAATCAAACATAATAATAAATAGTCTCGGGCTTTAGGAGCTAAAATTAAGACGGCTGGTTCCATTGTCGGATGCCAAGAATTAATATCAGAATCATTAATCACAGGGTTCTAGCAAGGACAAATATATCGCATAAAGTGGTTAATGGATTTGTTTTTAATGATGTTATTAATTTAGTTTAGAGCATCAGTAGCTCAATGGTGTGGACGTTTGCCTACCGATGCAGAGGGTGCAGGTTCAAATCCCACGTACCAATGTGTTTTCGTATTTGAAATTATATATACGCATATTCGACGCACTTACGGTGATGGAAAACATCGTAAGGAAACCTGTGCACGCCTGCAAGGAGATTCAAAAGTCGTGCGTGAAGTCAGCCAATCCGCACTGGGCCCTTATTTATCTTATTATCTTTAGCTAAAAATTATCGTCGGCCCACAGCATTTTATAAAAAAAGGAAGTGCGATTTGTTAATTTGTTTCAGACGTCATACGAGAATCACATGAATGACTTTACATTCAACATACCATATGTATTTTCCCAGTCATATTATAAAAAAAAAATTTAGTAAAATTCTCGTATTACTTGTTAATGAAGATGCTGCAAAGCAGTAGAACTAGAGTGTGTCCATTATATTATCAAATTGACCCAGTTCTTGGTAATAATGAACTGGGACTGAGGAGAGTTTAAACAAATTCATGAAGATTGTACAATTAATTAAGGAAGTGGAAGGTAAATATTGCATTAGACTAGCTAAGATAAGGAATTCCTTAATACCTAACTCCTAGCAACTGGAAATTTATCCACTTTTCTGTTTTTATTTCATATTTTCCTTATATGTATATGACACCATACTGCCATATTATAGCTACTTTTTGTGTATAATCTTTGTGTTTGGAGGTTTTTTAGGGAATTTCCCTTAAAAACCATTATTATATTATTTTCATATGAGAGAAAATCAATTTATTTTATTTCTCGATAAAAAAACTTTTCTTACAGTCTTCTTTTTTCGCTTTGAAATAAATTACGTAAAGCTTCACAAAACCTCGACAGAAACTTATATTTTAAGGCCATCATAAATGCAAGACATTGATGAGCATAGCAGCAAATAAGTCCCACCCATTTTGTACACGTTGCTATTTTTAGCGGTTTTCTTCAATGTAACGTTTGTATAAAAAGACAAAGACAAAGGAAACTGTTCCTTAGTGTGCCAACAATAAGGTTGTTGTAATGGCAGTGGCTTGAACAGCGTAAATCCCATGCACATAATAAATGGTCGTATACGATACCCGGTCCCTCAGCAGAGGTTGGAATGGAATTGCTTAGAATCAAACATCAGACACTAAGTAAACGGTGGCTTTTAATATGTAAGTAATCACAATATTTTTTCTGAGAAAAAATATTTTAATCTAAACATAGAGTACATTTTGGGGGGAGTCAATAGTTTAAAGGACCAAAGGACGCGTAACGAAGCGCGATCTCTATTTCAAACCTTTACAGCTTAGTAATTGTCCTACGATACTCATACGTGAGCTTTTCATGCAAATTAAACTTATTATTCCGGCAACGCATTTTTTTGCCCTCTGGTATTGCAAGTGTACATGGGCGACGGCGTCATTTACCTCACGATGAGCTGTCTGCTCGTTTGCTTGCTTCTCATAAAAAAAACTTATTTCTATATAAGGTAAACATTTTTAGAATAAATGTGTTATAGCCTTATAAACAATAACAAGATTACTCATAATATAGATACAAATCCTTGACTAAAGTCGTAGAGTCGATTCATTTTTGTTCAACATACTTTGTGATATTTTTGATCAATCAGGCCGTCTGAGCCTGAGACTTCTTATATTTTGGAAATACCAGAATATATACTAAGATACTTCCACAATAGCTGTACAGAGATTTTTAACAAATTTATTATTCTCTCGTGAAGATTTTGCATTATATAAACCCAAAAATTACAATAAAGCTGATCTGATCATGAGTAAAGAGATTACATTGTTATACCCTAACTGCTTTCGCCTCTTTTCATTAATATTTCATACACGGTAATTGGCTTAAGTTACCTTACCTCTTTTTATTGAGTAGGTTCAATCCCATTCAAAAAAAATCAGATCAGTTTTTTTAGTTTTTTGAACTGCCTAACAACTAGGGTAGCAAATATGTACCAAATATCTATGTTATAAAGTTTATAAATACTAACCCTTACACGTTTATTGGCGAAATGTAAATAAGAAATATTATAATCGCAGAACCAGTGCTTTATCACAACAGCACAGTATCCGTTGTAGACACACTTTATACGCATTTTTCAGGATACTATTTAGGGATTATAATATTCATAAAACTAATCGTAGCTAACAATGGCTGTTACAACAAGTGGTCCTAGGTGGTGGTAAGACTGTTTTGATAATATTACTAACTAATAATATAACTTTGACAAAGAAGAGTACTAATTTTTTTAGGAAAGATTTCTAACGAAGTAACAAGTAGTACCAATTCAATACTAAACACTGTAATATGAAATAACAGAATTCATCTGGTCCCGCCATTATAATGCTTACCTACAAAATTCCCTTTATAAAAAATAAATTTTACGTATATTTTAGTACACGTGTCTATTTAATTCATCTACCTTTTATAAACCTTCTATGAAATATTCTTTTTTCTCTCCAAATTGTGTATTCTTTACATATCTATAGAGACCGAGTTCCAATCCAGAGGTTGCGGTTTTAGCTCACGCTAGGGACAGATATTTGAATAATGAAAGCGAGCATGTGTTCTCTGAATTCAGAGTTTATTGGAATTATGGTAACTTATATACTTATTACATTTTTAACTAATTATGAACAAAATATCGTTTTCTTACCCTAAATTAAAAATTTAAGTCCCATTTGCTATTTAAAAATTTTTACAACATAAAAACACTGCAGGCATAAAGTATATTGAGTTGTACCGTATGCATTTCGGAGAGTGTGCAGCAATTGCATGACAATTTGTTTGTGCTTGACCCGCTACTATTTCAACTTGAATGAGCAAGCCAAAAGCTATTTAGATTCCTTTATCAACATTTCCGATTTCATTCCTGGGTCGGCTCTAATATATTTAGGCCCATTTCTGTCAAGCTTTGCATTTGTGGAACTTTATATAAAATCTACAGGTATTTTTTACTACACTGCAGAACAATCAATACTGTTCATAGCTAAATGTCTCGCAAATCTATTTCAAGACTCGAATTGTGGTTTGCTATTTGGAGTGTAGACTCTAACAACTGAGAGTTAAGAAACATATTCGCTTAGAAATAACCGCTCGCATTGACCCGAACGAATCAAGAACGGAAATGGGTCATGTGAGGTTGGTGTTTCACTCCAATTCTTTTTAATTGCTATGTACAAAGTTGATAAAGTAAGAGTTTCGTCACCTGTGGCTTTTATAATGGAACAGTGCGTTTTTTTTTCGAAAGCTTTATTCTTTTTTAATGAGTTATTATAGTTTTTCACATAATGTAACTCTTACTCACAAAAACTGATTCCAATCCCGAGAGATGTCCTAGAATTAGAACAGGTTGTTTGGCATTTTTGCAGTACCTGGAAGAATTTTTTGCAACTTTTTTTCATATTTAAAAATTATTGTATAATTTTGTGTATAATTTGTATTTGTTTCGCGGTCAATAAATGTTTTTTCTTCTGTTTTTTAAGCCATCTCAATTCCTAGTAATTGGAGGGCTGAGTTATTTACTCATAATACATAACCAATTTCTCCATTATATAAATTTTGCAGACGATGTTATCATCGCGATAGAGTTCCCGATTCTCGATCTTCACGAAGATTTCGGCTTGGCATGAATCTGGATAAGACGAAAGTCATGTTCGATGGCCATGTCATGCTACAACAGCTATGCATCGATGACGTCTTTATCGATGTTGTGCAACAAATCTTTAACTTGGCGCAAAACTACCCATCTTCGCATAATTTCGTGAGCGAAGTAAGTAGGAGGATTTATTTAGGCTGGGCGGTATTCGGAAAGTTACGTCAGGTCTTCACGTCAACGATACCGCAATGCTAAAAGACGAAAGTCTTTCGAACATAATCGAGACTTTAAATCATTGTGGGTTATCAAAATCAAAACCTTTAATGCATGTGCATTACGTACAGATAAGTTTGATTCCAAGGTTGAAGACAATTTTGGAAATAAATATATTTAATTTTACAATAACACGTGCTGAAATATAAATATCCACCAAAACCATTCTATAAAAATCTAGCCAAGTCTCGATGGATGCTTGATTGATCTTATCAAAAGTAATGAATCAAGACAAAGACGTGCCAAGTCTAAGGTTCCTTACTGCGATTACTTAATTATTATGGTTAATGTTGTGTACAAAACCAGGTGCTCCATGACACCATTGCACCAATCTGTCGTCAGAACGCTAGAAGCTATCTATTGACAATAAATTTGCCACTTGGAAAACGGTGATTCAATAAACAAGTCAAATGTAGGCTGATTAAGGCAAACGTATAAAGGATGTTCAGCGGCCAAGTCACACAACAATACCATAGTAATCTCAGTAAGAACCTTCAGAATTGGCACATCTTTGTCTGATTTCATTACTTTTTAGAGATAATCAAGCAGCTCCATCGAGACTTGGCTAGATTTTTTACAGAATGAAACTTGAAGGAATATTGGAAGACCCATTGGGTGTAATGGTTGAGACGTCGGCTACTACACCAAGGGTTCCGGGTTCGATCCCCGGGCAGAACCTACAAATATTTGTGTGCATGAACATGTCTGTTTGTATTGGTCTAGCGCGCTCGACTTGGCGGGGCACTGCCGTGCCCCCAATTTTTGAAATCGGATGAAGGACCCACCATGTAGAATATATATTGTTTAAAGG
>PQWD01006718.1:0-19052 GCA_019425675.1 Leucinodes orbonalis | reverse complement strand
ACATAGAAAACACCCAGACCAATACAAGCAGACATGTTCATCAAACCCGTAACCCTTGGTGTAGTAGCGACATCTCAACCATTACACCAAATGGGACGTCAAGTAATAGGTTTCCTGTTAACCAAAAAGTTAGTACATCGTCGTATATTATGTGCGGATTAGCGACTGGGTCACTATATATTTATAACATTTCGAAAATTCTAAACAGTAAAACGTTATAGCATTACCTTTAACACGAGCCGAACTCATAACCCGAAGTTATTAAATCTTACAAAATTAACATATTTTAAGTTATCATTCGTTATACAGTCAAATACAATATTACATTTATTTTTCTCTCTTCAACCTATCGCAGTCCACTGCTGGACATAGCTATCCCCCATTTTGCGCCAGATATCCCGGTCCTCCGCGTTCCTCATCCAGCCTCCACCAGCGACCTTTCGCAAGTCGTCGGTCCGTCGTCCATCCACATTTATTTTTACGCAAATGAAAACCACAATTTCTAACTTGTTCTACAGCAAAACATAAATCCGTTCCACGTAAACGTCTGGCGTCTTAGCGCGTACCATAATGGACGATTTAAAGCCGCAATTATCCCCGCAAATACAAAACAATGTAAACGAATAAATGTCAGTTCTAAAACTCTTCACAGCAGGTGCAACGTCTCAGTAGCGTTCAAATGCAACTGACGCAAAGATTACTCACGTAAGAATCTTGCTCGACTGTAAATGTTTGACGACCCATTTGGTGTTGCGGTTTAGAGGTCGACTGCAACACCATGGGTTAAGGGATCAATCCCCGGGCAGTACAAACATTTGTGTGCATAAACATGACTGTTTATGTATTTACAAAAAAAATGTGTATTAGTACGTTTATGCGTTGTTTAGTACCCATAATACAGGCTTTACGCTTAACTTGGGGGTAGATGGCGTTGTGTGAATGTCAGTGGATATTTATTTATTTATTATTATTTATTTATTTAAATGTGTCAGAGAGAGCTTCGTGCTCATGTTTGTATCTCAAAAGTTTCGTAAAGAGACTTTAACTCGTATATTTTAATTAAAATAGGAGAAGAAGAGCGACTGGGCAAGTAAGGGGTCTTAAGAGGTAAGGTAGACTCGATACTGAATCATTTAGATAGGTTCCCACCGATCTCATACCGTAATGATCTGGTTAAGGTGGCGGGTAGCAGATGGATGTCAACTGCAATTACCTTGCACATTCATCGTGGAAAAAGGAGTATGAAAAGTAGACTTAACAAAAAAATATCTACAGTTACATTTCTGCTCGTACCTATATTAATGTCACGCTCTGTCACATTATAATATATGTAAATAAACTTTTCAAATTCAGGTTCTTAGAAATTGACAATGGAAGTTGGAAATCCTTTGGGGAGGTTTTTTTGAAGATCGGGGGCAGATGTCTTTTTTCGATTACTAATTTTTACCAGAAGCAATGCAATGTATACCACATACATGCAAGTCATACATAATAAATAGCAGTTGTGTTTGCGGGTTCCAAATTTTCCTTTTCAAGACATAAGTGATATGGTTAAACACATAGTTTAATGTCATTACTTTGTCTTAATATTAATTAACAATTCAATTGAAACAATAAGATTAATAATATAATATTTATACAATTAAAATAATTGCATTTAAAATAATTGGTTTTATAGTTTTGATATGCACTATGCTAAAGTATGACAATAAACTTTCATCAATTTAAGTAATTATGTCTTTGGACAGTTTACAATAATGGTTTACTTAATCAGCCCGTAACACACTGAAGGACGTATTTTATTTACGATACTGAAGCGTTTTGCCTTAGTCTCCACACCACACTTGACGCCGCCAAGCTAAGCCGCCTAGGGGCCCTAATTCTAATTCTAAAATTAGGGCTCATGGAAAAACCACCTTCTCTAAAAGTAGCATTACTATAATGATACGTGAACATTTTTGTACCATAAAAGGCGAAGTAATATGAATGTAATACTATTTTAAGCGATGACGGTAATTCCATGAGCCCTAATCCTATTATTTTTCAAAGTTATTATTTTTTATATCTATTCTATCAATTTATTTGCAAATACAGGGGTCTAGGATCCGAACATGATTTTGTACCATTCGGTGTCGAAACCCTCGATCCTAGCGCTGAGGCTTTTTATTGAATTTTAAATAAAGTTAGGCGACATCACAAGTGACCAAAGATCTGACAAAGAATCATTAGTTTAGCAATCTAAAGGGAAAACGCTGTCAGTATTTTTTGACTCTTGCCTAAAAGGACTTCTTTTAATTATATTTTTTTGTTTCTATAATATATTTTTTAATTCAATGTGTGTCCCAGTGCCCCAGGGTTCAATTTTAGGCCCTCTATTATTTCTAATATATATAAATGACCTCCCTTACTATTGTAAAAGTCTTTCGGATATAGTTCTATTTGCTGATGATACGTCATTGATTTTTAATGTTAACAGACGTAAGGAGACTTTTGACGATGTAAATAGAGCTCTGTCTCAAGTAATGCATTGGTTTACTGCTAATAATCTTTTACTTAATGCAAAAAAAACTAAATGTATAAAATTCACTATGCCCAATGTAAGGCAGGTCGAGACCAACATAACCTGAATAATGATCAAGTGGAACTTGTAAACTCCACTGCATTTCTTGGTATAACTTTAGATTCAAAGTTACAATGGGGGCCTCACATTGAATCACTGGCTGGTAGACTTAGCTCGGCAGCTTATGCTGTTAGGAAGATAAGGCTCTTGACAGATGTAGAAACAGCAAGATTGGTTTATTTTAGTTATTTTCATAGTGTCATGTCGTATGGTCTACTGTTGTGGGGCTCAGCTGCCGACATTAATATAATATTTGTACTACAAAAAAGATCTATTTGTTTTATCTACAACCTTAGACCCCGTGACTCTCTTAAGGAACTTTTTAAAGAAATAAATATAATGACTATAGCATCACAATATATTTATGAAAATTTAATTTACGTCCGTAAATACTATCATACCTTTAAAAAAATTGTGACTCACACAATTTTAATACTAGGAATAGAAACAAACTTGCTGTTCCAGACTTGAGACTACATAAAGTAGGTAAATCTTTTATAGGAAGATGTATAAAGTTTTTCAATAAGGTACCGAAAAATATTGTCGAGTTACCTATACACATGTTTAAAGCTAGAATAAATAAACCTTTCTAAAAAATGGTACTACACTATTGACGAATATTTATGTGATAAAAATCCATGGTCTTAAAGTGCTCAGCTATTTCAGTGTTTATGATATATTGTTACATCAAGGAAAATGAAAATGTTTTTAAAAAAGGCTACACTGTTGAGTTTTCTTGAGTGCTTCTTTCTCAACAGGCCAAACCACTGAAGCGCTTTTTTTTTCAAAGCATCAAAACTCATATTTTTAGTTTAGTATTTTAATCGTTTTTTATTATATTTTTGTATATTTTTTGACGTTCATAAGTGCTTTTTGTAAGCTTAATTTGAAATAAATGTTTTTGACTTTGACTTTGAATTTATAAAGCCACACGCGCCCGACGCCAGAAACAATAGATGTTATGTCTCTTATATCCAGTAATTTTACTAGCTACAGTGTCCTCATCCCCAAACACAGATGTGCAAAACACTTGTATTTCAAGGGACGATATCTGGCACTGTGGTGGTACATACATAGACGACGCAGTACCGAGTCTACCACGTAGTAAACCTATCATAGAACTTACGTCTCACCTGATAGTACGAAATCAATAAGTTACTGTCAACGATAGTCTACCAGTAGGTGATCTTCATACCATTCAGGTTAATATAGCTCGTAGGTGTATGCTAAAAGAAAACAATGAAATACATAAATATCCACTGACATTCACACAGCGCCATCTAGCCCCAAATTAAGTGTAAAGCCTGTATAATGGTTGCTAAACAACGGATAAACATACTGAAATATTTTTTTTTGTAAATACATACATATTATACATAGAAAGACCCAGACCATTACAAACAGACATGATCATGCACACCGTTTTTGTACTGACCGGAGATCGAACCCGGAACCCTTGGTTTAGCAGCCGACGTCTCAACCGCTACACCAAATGGGTCGTCAAAATTACTGTCTATGATGTACTTAAATATTCATAAAAACATCGATCAATTTTATAATTTCTAAAATTAAACCACGTGTTCGAATTCTCAGCGCAAGTGAAACAAATTGTTGGATGCCATGAATAATATAGAGTCCACCTTATTTATTAATCTTGAATAAAATCGAAGAAATCATGATTGATTAAGTGTCTTGCTATTAGTTTTGAGAAATAAGTTCACTAGAGTACTTTAATTCTTAATCAATTTAATATAAGTATCTAATTTTATAGACATAACAATTAAAAATTCAATTCGATACGATTCACGCTGAACGTCTAAATGAATTTGCAATCAGCTGAAGGTTTAATATTTTGTTTAATTTGTAATTTTTTTATTATTTTAAATAGTACTTCTAATATAAGAGTATTATATGTACGGCACTTCGATCATGGAAATGATCGAAACCATGAAGGTAAGGAATTATTAATTAAGAAAGAATTGATAACCCGCAAAAAATAATCGGGTGCATAATGGATGAGACTTTTGCCCACCAGTGGTAATAGGTTAAAAAGAGAATATAGTTTTACAAATTATTATTATCATCATCAGATCATAAAACGTCTGAGGAGCACGAGCCAACCCGTACAGGGTGTATAGGCCATAGTCCCTTACACAGACCCATTGCGGATTCGCCAAATTCTCGCACAAACTTTGAATTTCTTTGTAGGCGTGCGCAGGTTTCCTTACGATATTTTCTTTCACCGTAAGATAAACGTATATATAATTCCGAAAATTTGAAAAGACATCTGTACATATCAGAATTTGACCCTGCACCCTCCATATAGAAACCAACAGTCCATACAAATGAACCACGAACGCCCTAAATTATTCTTAAGGCTGAGAGCCATCTGCGCTCGCCACTTGCCCGGTGAAGCTGTAAAGGCCATCTGCGGCCAACAGCAGTAGTCAGTTAAAAAAAAGCCCTAAATTATTATCAGTATAAAATAATTAAAAAGGGTACCTTAGTTTGTTACTGGATTAACTTCAGAAGATAAGAGCCGTCCGATGCAGTGATAGATCAACATTCATGAGTGTTCTAAATTTTTATTTTATCATTTAAGTTGTATTTGTTGTATAATAATATTTTTTTAAATTATATCATACCAAATAAATGACAGCCTTGGAATATTTTTCGATCAAATATGTTAATACATAATTATTTGTGATATTTGATAGTAAGCACTTTGTACTTAATACGTACAAAGTGATTAATATTTACCTTTTATTGGGAAACAATGTACACAAGTTACATTATTACTAATTTTACTATTGAAAGGTATTTATACCTGTATCGTGCAAGGCCAGACCAGTTCACCGACTCCAGCCTTATTCATGTACCAATAATTAACTTAAATACTTTATTCCTATCGTGAACTTGGCAACCACAGGGTGTTACATTATCCAGGCAATATAAACAAAATAACAACGGGAACTGCCAAGTTTAAAATTGGACAATAAAGTTATAATTGAGATTAGTCACCATTTCCCAGCTGGAATGTTTCTGTTTCTCTTAGTGTTGGGTTGTTTCGAAATAATGTACTGTGTTTAAGCTCATAGGCGTAACTTTTCTGGTTACATTCAAAATTTATATTTTATTAAAATTAGACTACACTTCTGACAAACATTTAATCATATAGTTAAATAAAAATGTTTTTTCTAAATCCTCAGAATTACTTCAAGAAACAAAAAAATACCTATAAGGCAATAACGTGTTTCATTATGGAAAATAAATACCAGGTAAACATTACATTATCATATTTTTACCAAACCAACACAAATCAAATGTCTGTATAAAACAGAAATAGTTGACAACTCAGCTCAACTACTGTAGTAGCTTCCTATCCAACTGCCCCCTCATTTACATAGAGCCCACTCACTCCCTCTCTCTATTTTATAACATTTTAAAATTATAAAATTAAGTCGGACGATAATATATCACCGTGACGGTAAGGCTGAGGTCCATCTGCGCGCACCAATGGCCGGTGAAGCTGTAAAGACCTGAGGCTAACAACAGTAGTCAGTTCGAAAAAAGACCGACGACTAACGTTTTAGTGTTGTGATTACAAAGATAATGAATGAAAATGACAGGTTGAAAAGAATACTTCAGTCATTTTTTCAGTCAGTCCTGTTGTACAACAAAAATACGTTTTTTATTTACAACGACGTCATAATATCAGTAAAAGAAGAATTTATTTCCAATATTTTGCTTTAGAAATTGCTTTAGGTGATGATTGTTTGAAGTGAAGTGTTTAAAAAAATATTACAAGTACCATGAGTTGGTATACGAACCTTTCAGAAACCAGGTATCTGCTTTAACTTTATTTGACTCATAATTCATCATTTAACGTTTAAATTTTTTATTCAAAGTGTTCCTCTAACCTCTTTCCACGTAAACCAAAACGTGTTCAGTGTTTGTTCACTCCGATTTCAAATATTCAAGGTTGGCATAACGACCCTTCGTTCGCCCTTTGCTTTGATCGGCGAAAACGTCCCTGGAATTTGTTCCATTGGAATTCTCGCTTCGGTCACGTTAAGGATTATCTTTTCTGCCAACGTAGATGTCTACAGAACGTACGCTTACGAGCTAAGCCACTCTGAGTGAACTAGATTTTTATAATAAGGATTTTATTTTATAAATATAAAATACTTATTTATAGAATAATGTATACGAGATTTAAGAATAAACGGGAGATCAAACTGATCTATTCAGAGACATTGGCATCTTATTCCTATGGTTGGGACGATAAATATTCTAAATAATCGTTTTGGAACTTTTGTTATTTTTTTTATTTATGTTGACATTATTTTTGTATTACTGTAGGACTAACAAATTTATATGGATAATTTCACATAATCAGAAATAAAAGTTATTGTTATCATTTTAAATCAGGAATGTATAAACCTTATCTCTTTACATTCCGAAGTTAACTTTGACTTTAAATCGATATGAAATAAAAAAAGTTGTCATTTTCAATTGACGACACAACTATAACAGTAACAGAACCTATACACTACTACAAGAAGATTATGTAAATAGTATAATTTAGACTTCAATAAGTAATACTTTTTGAAGTAAAAAAATAATGGACTATGAACTATTATGAAATCAGCCTGTATAAAATAGGAGTGGCTCGATATACTAAAATCGCGTGTGAACCGCACCGTTGTTTAAATTTGTAGTCCATGGAATGAAAAATATGTAATAAGAACATACGGAAAGAAACATTTGTTTATCTGAAGATATTATATGGGTACCTCAATTTTACCTATGTAAAATGCACCCGTTTGCACAAGGCCGAACATTCGTATCATTGGCTTTGACATATCCCGTAACGTCCAGTTTTGCGGTAATTTGGAGGGCAAAGCCAAATAAATTAATAGCGTACAACGCAGAGCCACTCGGATGTTCAACAATATATCGGTCACCAATGGTCTTTGAATACCGCTGAGTTTCAATCATCGGTCATCCCATCAGCCACAAGACGAAATTCCATCCTCATCATCCTGATAGTTGGCATTCGTCTATTTTCTTCCACTTACTTTACCAATATAGAATTCCTTAGAGATATGGCGTAGAAACCTTTAAGACAAGGAAAATATTCCTCCTTATAAGGCAAGCACTTCTGGTGTCACCGCATGTAAACACTTTCCCAAGTGTATGTCTCTCTTGCTCGTTTGATCCTTAAGACATACACGGTAACTTCTAAAATAAAATAACAAATGACGATGAACAAATAAAGGGATTTACTGGCATCCAACCCTGATCGCTTAATGAAGCTATTTAGTATATTTACGAGCCAATAAAATGCTTTTACAATGTTAATTTTCCTTTAAGACACATTTTAACTAAATAACAATTCCCCTGAGATTTTTTACCCGGGTTTTCCAAGCTGCTTTTACCTTGCCTTAGGGCTGACTCAGCCTTGTTTTTAATAGTCCCATATGTAATGTTTTTTTTGTGCAGCATAAAAGATAAAGTTGTTTGTATACCAACACTTAAGTTAAAATACCCGTGGTCCAGAAAAAAATACAGTAGCTAATGCAGCAGCTAAATTGTTAAGTAAAAATGCTAACCTTGAAGCTGATATAACGTAGCTTTGATAAGTGTCGTCTGGTAGTGAAAATCCATGTTTTATTGTTGTGATTAATCAGCATTTCAGAAGTTAAAGGAATTAGCATTGTTAAAACTTTCAATGTTGGGTTGAAGAAGAGTTTTATAGTCATAATCTCTGTGGCATCGATATCTGTATACCCAATGAAGGGTTGACTCACATAGTCCAGTAATTTAATTACCTAATTCAGTATCTTCCGCCCAGAGGGGTTACCATTTCTTAAAAATACTAAAAATAGTATTATTAGAATGATACGTTGGCTTTTTGTACCAGAAAAGGCGAAGTAATATTTTTGTAAGACTGTTTTGAGAGATTCAGGATCATCCCTAATAATATTTACCTGCTGCTTACCATATCGTGAAAAGTGTACTTTATTGTAAACCTACGAACTTAAGAAAAAAATAACAAAGAAGTTATAAATACTTGAACCTAATTTGTTATATTGTTTTCGCACCATTAGCTAAAAAACTTTACCATAATCCCTCAGACTCGTGACAGTGAGAGTAGGCGGGCATAATACTGATATTGCACCCACGTATTTGTTTAAAATTGCCGGAATAATGGCGACATTTTGTAACAAAAATGTTTCCTGCGACTAGCAATCTAAAGACTAGGTTAAAATATTTAATAAGCTACCATAGAATGTCATTAATTTACCTTTGGATAATTTAGTTTCTAGATGTAAAGTGCATTTACTGCTGAAAATCATATTAATTCTCTAAAATCAAATATATCGATCAATTTTAAAATTTTAAGTCTGGTCAGCCATTTATGAAACATACAGAAATGTTAATGTATAAGTAATTTAGGTTATGGAAATACAAATATATTCTATGTATAGGTAAAACAATGAATCCATAAACTGCTTCAAAATTGGATATGGTTACGAATAAATAAACTTGGTTCTATGTTTATTCTGGGACTTAAACATTTCCGAACATAATCCCGTATTTGAAATAAAGAAGCTATGTAAGACATATATTTTATACTCTTAAAATAAATAGGGCTAGTTATCCAACATTTTCTTAACCTATTTAATATAAACGAAATATTGAGTTAATGTTCTATCTTCAATAAAATTCTAAACTAACCCAGCAGTTACGGCCTTACAAGCAGCTAAATGCGCGAAGGTGTATTTACACACGCATTTAAGTTTCATTAACTTAAGTGTATCTTGTATTGTTTTTGTAGGTTGCCAATCACAAGCTTCCGATCTCACCTTCGACGGGATGTGACCTTGGAAGGACGCCGTTTACATGATTTATACCAACTAGATATGGCTCAATTTCTGAAACAATAGCTAGCTTCAAATAATGCATGCAGTCTGCATTCTTAAACATTTTTAAATACAATTGTCATTTCTCATTAAGAATTTGGTTTAGTATAAGTGTATTACATTCCACGCTTCAGAAGACTTAAAAATCGTTTATATCTGTGTTGTACAAGGTTTAGGATCAGCAGTCCAAAGGTAATCTATTGGATATAACTAAGTATGTGTCTACCATTGTGCCTTTTGTGTAACCGGAACGACAAACACAGTGACAGGAAGATTACCCTTTTAACCATCTCTAGCCGATATGATACTTATAGTGTGGTAGGTTATAGTCTGCCGTGTGGGGACGGCAAAATAGAATACATGTGTCCCCACCCCTACTCCTCCCGAGGGTGTCGTAGGAGCCGACTAAGGGTTTTTATACCGGATGGTGGGCAGCAGCGCCATCCTGCGTACTGGTTCACACTGCGGTCACCAACCCGCCTGCCCAGCGTGGTGACTACGGGCATTTAACCCCCCATGAGCAGCGCCAACCAAAATCGGCCCCCAGTTCCCGGCAGCCCCACTATTCCCGACCACGGCAGCGGTCGCGGTCACGGTGGGCGGGGGGTGCGAAGAATCCCCGGGTTACGGTAGGCTGCCACAAAAAACTATATTGGCTACGCACAATGGACGCACGATACGGCTGGACCATCACCTCTCCGAATTAGAAGAAGAGCTAAGTCATATTAACTGGAGCATACTGGGGTTATCTGAAGTCCGAAGAGAGGGGGAGGACACGATGACCCTGGACTCCGGAAACTTGCTCTACTTCCGAGAAGGTGATAGGGTTTCCCAGGTGGTGTCGGTTTTCTGGTTCACAAGTCCCTTGTCAGCAACGTTGTGGAAATCAGTAGTGTGTCGAACCGGGTAGCGTACCTTGTACTTAAACTCACCGACAGGTACTCCCTGAAGGTGGTACAGGTATATGCGCCGACCTCGTCACACTCTGACGAAGAGGTTGAAGCCGTGTATGAGGATATCTCCAGAGCCATACATGGCACAACTTCGACCTTCTACAATGTTGTTATGGGGGACTTCAACGCTAAAGTGGGAGTACAAGAACGCGGCGAATCGAAAATCGGACTTCATGGATTGGGGCGCAGGAATCACAGGGGGCAGATGCTGGTCAACTTCCTCGAAATGGAGGGGCTCTTCTTGATGAATTCTTTCTTTAAGAAGAAGCCTCAGAGAAGATGGACCTGGCAGAGCCCGAACACTGTGACAAGGAACGAGATAGATTTTATTATGGCGGATAAGCGACATATATTTAAAGATGTCTCAGTGGTCAACAGGTTTAAAACCGGTAGTGATCACCGACTTGTCCGAGGCACTTTGAATATATGTTTTCAGGCGAACGGTCTCGCTTAATAAAATCTACTCTCAGACCTACGCCGCTCCAAATACACTATGGGTCCGAACAGTTCCAATTGGAACTTCAAAATCGATTCGACTCGCTGGAAACCACTGGCGACGTGGACGAGATAACCGACAACGTGGTGAAGGCGGTGTGTACACTGGGTCGCAGGCATTTCCCGCCGATGAAACGAGCTAAGTCGTCCAAACTTTCTCCCGAAACCCTGGATTTGATGAGGCTGAGACGCGAGATGCCATCTGCTGCTGTTGCTTCGCCGGAATATCAGGCTCTCTCCAAGCGGATACGAAAACTCGTTCGCAGGGACCTCCGCTGTTTCAATACAAGGTTCATTAAGGACCTTATTGAACAGAACAGGGGCCCAAAGTTTTCCAAAAACCACTTGGGAAGAGCCATCTGGTTAAGCTTAAGACAGCAGATGGGCAATTACTTGCGACTCGCCCACAGATCCTGGAAGAGGTTGAGAAATTCTATGGACGACTGTATTCATCGAGCGCTCATCAGCCACAGACCGAGGACACCGAAGATCCACGTGCCCCACTAAGGCGCCATTATACGCAGGATATCCCGGATGTTGACGTTAGCGAGATTAGTGCAGCACTGGAGCAACTTAGGAATGGGAGGGCCCCGGGGATGACGGTATTACGACAGAGCTCCTAAAAGCCGGTGGACAGCCCGTCCTTAGGGCATTAGTGAGCTCTTTAATGCCGTCATCCACCAAGGAACTACACCAGAGGCGTGGTCCAGAAGTGTTGTCGTCTTTTCTTCAAAAGGGTGACAAAACTCTCTTGAAGAATTATAGACCGATAGCGCTTCTGAGCCACGTCTATAAGTTGTTTTCCAGAGTTGTAGCGAACCGTCTCGCCATAAGACTTGACGAATTCCAACCACCGGAGCAGGCTGGGTTTCGAAAAGGCTACAGCACCGTGGACCACATCCATACTGTTCGGCAGCTTATACAGAAGACCGAAGAGTATAACCAGCCGCTGTGTATGGCATTTGTGGACTACGAGAAAGCCTTCGACTCCGTCGAAACCTGGGCTGTTCTGGAGGCTCTGCAGCGATGCGGTATCGACTGGCGATATATCGAGGTGATGAAGTGTCTCTCCAACGCAGCGACGATGACCGTTCAGATCCAAGACCAGCGGACAAGACCATCCAATTGCGTCGTGGTGTGAGACAGGGGATTATATCCCCGAAACACAAACGCATTGGAGGATGTCTTCAAGACCCTGGACTGGTCTGAACGAGGCGTCAACGTCAATGGAGAGTATATTTCTCATCTTCGTTTTGCTGACGATATCGTCATCGTGGCAGAGTCATCGGAAGAGCTTGCGGAGATGCTGAACAGCCTAAATGAATCTTCCCGACGAGTTGGGCTTGGCATGAATTTGGACAAGACGAAAGTCATGTTCAACAGTCGTGTCATGCCACAACCGATATGCGTCGATGGCGTCCGTCTCGAGGTTGTGCAGGAGTATATCTACCTGGGCCAAACCATCCAACTTGGCCGGCATAACTTCGAGAGGAGGCTAGTAGGAGGATTCAGTTGGGCTGGGCGGCATTCGGTAAGCTACGTCATGTCTAACGTCAACTATTCCGCAATGCTTAAAGACGAAAGTCTTTGAGCAATGCGTCCTACCCGTACTAACATACGCAGCTGAGACATGGACACTGACTGCGGGATTGGTTCACAAGTTCAAAGTCACTCAACGCGCAATGGAGCGAGCTATGCTTGGAGTCTCTCTTAGGGATAAGATCAGAAATGATTTAATCGTAAGAGAACTAAAGTTACCGACATAGCCCGCCGGATCAGCAAGTTGAAGTGGCAGTGGGCTGGTCACGTATGTCGCAGAACCGATGGCCGTTGGAGCAGACGAGTTCTGGAGTGGAGACGCTTCTGGCAAGCGTAGCGTAGGACGCCCTCCGGCCCGATGGACCGACGACTTGCGAAAGGTCGCTGGTGGAAGCTGGATGAGAAAGCGGAGGACCGGATGTCTGGCGCAAAATGGGGAGACTATGTCCAGCAGTGACTGCAATAGTTGAGAGAGAGAGTGGTAGTGAACCGTCAGCTTGTTGGCCAACATATGAAATATTTTTTTTTAAAATCAAATAATTTGTTTCTGTTAGGCTCTTCTATTAAAACAAACGTCTGTATTGGCGCGTGATGTAACACAGAGTAGGCGCGGGGAAATTTCTCTGCTTCGTGAGCGAGAACGGGGATCACGAACGCTCCTAACTTACTGCCGAAAATATGTGTCGAAGTACAATATATTTCACCCTACCGTAATCATGTAGCGTGTATGAAAATGTTATATTTATAATGGAAATACTGACTTTTATTTTTCTTTGAACATATTGAAAAAATACCAACAAAATTTGGTGAATTAATAATATTATAATTGATTGTTAGACTAGATACAGAGTCGTCTAGGTTCCACCGCAGTGCCAGATGTCGTCCCGTGGAATAAGAGTATTTGCGCTTTGCGTTTCGGGATGAGGACACTGTAGATAGTAAAATTACCGGGTATAAGAGACCTAAATTCTTTCGTCTCGGGTGACAGGCGCAGGGCGGTGTTACGTTCAAATAACAAATACCAACATTATTATCCTTATCACTGCATTTTCTATAGTCAGGCGTATCACTAACCACCAGGTGAGCAAACTGACCGTCCCATTCACTAAATTACTAAGATAAGGTTTTTTAGAAAGTCGGAAAGAAAAGTGCTATCAAAAAAATCATAAAGGTCATTTCCATTTATAACTTTACATCATCATTCATTAATCATCAGCTCATTAAACGCCCCCACCGAGGGGCACGAGCCTACCCGTATAGGGTGATTAGGCCTTAGTCGTCCACGCGGGCCCAATGTGGATTGGACGACTTCACACACGACCTTTGAATCTCTTCGCAGGCGTGCATGAAAGTTTCCTAACGATGTTTTCCTTCACCGTAAGAGCGTCGGATAACGTACATATAATTTCGAAAACACATTGGTCTTGACGGGATTTGAATCTTAGCCCTCCCGGTAGAAGGGGGGCAGTCCACACCATTGAGCCACCGACGCTCTACATATATATAACTTTACATTCTAAATAAAAAGGTAATGATAATGATTGTTTGCGGGTGCATAAGTGTCACCCGCAGAAAACGCGATATTCAATTGCGTTAGGATTAATACCACAAGGAATTATTGTCACGTCCCACATTAAATATATTTGACAATCAATGCAGAATAAATCGATAATTATCTATTTGGTGTGATTAAAAATACATATAAAAACTATAAACTTCATAGCACTAAGGAAAAGGTAATTTAAAGTAGCTTTATTATAACTTTCGTTAAACATAGTATTAAGTTTGTCTGAAGGACCCTTAGTGTAATTTTAATTATAAGATTAAACTGAAATTAAAGTTTTATTAACCCTTTCACCGCCAAGACTCCAGACAATGGAAAATCTATTGTTTCTGAATCTTTGGCGGTCAAAGGGTTCAGAGTAGATAGGCTCAATAGCGCAGTAAGTTTGATTGGTGATCGTCTTAGAAAATGTCACTGAAGTCCGTCATCGGATAGGTAACAGAATAATACACTCTAACCCTTCACAATCTATCTAAAACCATTTTGTGTAGGAAGGCATGTGCCTTGCTCGATACAGGATGGTACAATATATATTTTTTGTACTTAAAATATGACATAAAGATTATTATATAACTAAACCCCGTCGTTCTCGTATTCTAAGACGCATACATACTTTTTCTTAACTTACATTTCCTGTAATTTCATAAATGGTAATTAGATGTAGAATTTGACTTTAATACTCATAACATAAGTTTCTATTTCGAAAAGAATAAAACCTACATTTAAATAATACTTCGGCAAATGTTCTAACATCCAATCGAACCCGGTAACCGGGGTCGATTGGGCAAAATACGTAAATGGTATAACTGAATGTAAAAATTCCGTTCACGATCGAAGAGCCAAGAGCTGAATACAAATAGGGGAACCTCCTCCCCTCCCCTTCTTTATGCCTCCATAAGACTGAAACTAAAGACAATCGAATATTTTTATGTTGCTAGGCACCTCATAATATCACCCTTACATAACGTTGACTTACTATGAAGCAGCGAAGTATTTTACAAATATAGATATTCTAGCTAGTGAAATTAATGGGTATTGCACTAGGTGGTAGACTCGATACTGAGTCGTCTATGTAAGTACCAACGCAGTGCCAGATATCATCCGGTGAAACAGGAGTGTTATGCACTTTTGTGTTTCGGGATGAGGGCACTGTAGCTAGTGAAATTACTGGGTATAAGGGATCTAACATCTGTTGTCTCTGGTGTCGGGCGCAGTGCGGCATTTACGCAGAATAATAACTGTCTATCAGTTGTTCGTCTCCTTCAATGCCGCTCTGTCATGGTCAAGCGTATCACTTACTACCAGGTGAGCATCTTGATCGTCCTGTACACTTATAACATAAAAAAAAATAAAAAAAAATAAGAGATTTATCTGTTGTCTCTACTGACACGCGTGGGGCAGTGTTGTCGAAAAATAATACAACAGTTATTGCTTTCCTTTAATACTGCCCTCCACTAGCGAACTCGCCGTTAACTGACAGGCACAAATTTTAGTTCGGCTGATAAGTAATTTTAATTATTCACGTTTATACACAATATTAATAATATTTTAAATGCAAAGTCCCTTATAATATCTTAGAGACGAGATGATGAGATGCCTTATTCGAAGTTGTTTTTTTTTTATCATTTATAGGCAGACATTTGACCGCCATCTCACCTGATGGTAAGTGATGATACGGCCTAGGATGGATTATGCCTGCCTAGAAACAACGTATTCACTATTGCCTTGAAGATGGCCAGGTTGTAATGATCGGGGAACACATAAGGAGGCAAAGAGTTCCCTTCCTTTGCGGTGCGCATTATGAACGAGGCACCATAGCGTGCTGTGCGGATAAATGGAATGTCAACCACGTAAGGATAGAACGCTCGCCTGCGTCTTGTATACCGATGGTGAAAAGGGGCTGGTGGAATTAACTCGTGTAATTCCATCGCACACTCCCCGAAATGTAACCGTTTAATGTTTTCCGTTAAACAGTGTTTTTCAGTTTTATACCGAAAATTTGTGAGCTAGAGGATGGCAGAAAACTGCACATGTCATCGGCATAAGTTACTTGCTTATCAGGCATTACTTGCTTATATGGCGAGCGAACTGGGGGTTTACGACCTTTTCTTAAAACAGCATTATTATAATAATACGTAAAATTTTACACCAAAAAGGCGAAGTGATATTATTGTAATACTGTTTAAAGGGATGATGGTAAGCCCCTTTTTTTTTTTTTTTTCTGTAGAGGAGAATCCTGCATGGATACTACTCGTTCCCACGGGAGGGGAACGGATAGTTATGTCGGACTCTTACCGACTAAACTCCTCTATGTTACATGCGCCTCGTCTTAGGACAGGCTGTGAGTACGCGCTGAGCGCATCCATCCGTGCAGCCTGTCGACGTTATCTAATGGATCCACCATTCTTCCGTTGGAGAAATAGGGAGGTCCAGAAACCCCGCATTCGCAGAGGCTCGTGAAGTGTGTGATAGCGGCTACCCCGAAGTCCGCTATCCACAGCCTCCATTAGGGTGGATGGAGCTGGTGCCACCACCGTCTCCTCCGCCCTGTCCTTCGACGTCATGATGGTAAGCCCCTGGGCGTTCCTTTTACTTCGTAACACAAAAAAATTATTGGTAACGTAAACTATCAACTGAGGCTAACAGGAGGGAAATTTCGAGAGGACACCATTTTTTTTTGTTTAATCAGATGCAAGTGAGGTTCCAATAGAACCGAAGTATTTTTTTATTTCTGCATTATGTCTACAGTAAATAATTAATTCCATAAAGATACCTGAGACATTATTATAAATACCTACGTTCCCAACCGCCACACTAGACAATGCCTATAAAGCACTACTTCTTATTCCAAATTTCAATACAAATTAGGAAAACAACGTATAAAATAAAGAGAAGTTTATCCCAAAAATTGTTTTAATATCAATAGTGTTCCATTTTACATCACTTTCACATCGAGTAGGTAGTGTTTACAGCAAGGAAACAGCTAGAAAGAGTAGTTAGCATGTGATTTATTGTAAAACATTCAGCGATTACTAGGAACTCCCAAGTTTATTGTCACGTTTGAAGTAAGCCTTGTAGGAACACCATGCAACAAAAAAAGACGGAATTATTTAAACACTATCAAAACTATATAACGATTTAGGTAGCAATAGTTATGCGTTGATATGTTCTAACAGTGACATAATCTTATGGGGTTGGTTACTAATACACACGAATAGGCACTGAGCCTACGGGATGAGCAACTGCACATGATACAAATTGCATTCCTAACTCTATGAGTTACTTACAACTGTGAAGAGCCTTGACGACTACGGCCTATACACCCTATATGAATATGCACGTCCCTCGGTGGGGATGTATAATGAGCTGATGATGTTAATTCCTCGTAATTATAAACAAAAAAGTGTCCATTATAAGACAGACTTATCAGGGACAGCCTACGGGCATTTATTTTAATTTATCGGTTATTTCCATATATAGCAGTTGTTAGCGTGTTCCGACAGTGTAGAATTTTTCGAGATATTCTATAATCTAACGGTGTTTAAAATTTCACGTAGATATTATTCACACATACCTAAAAAAACAACCGAAAAAAGTGTTCCAAATGCAGAGACAGCACACATACACATATTTCGAATGAGCGTACATTTACCTAAACAAAGAGCCAACAACTGTATTCTCTTTGGCGGTTCGTTTTTAAGGCACGGGTGGCGTATCTACCTTTATAAATACAGAATGTTATTGTTTATTTTACAAACATTAAAAAACAAATGTACCTAACGTTCAAATGTTGTTTATAAAGAACCCATTTCACGGAATGGGCCCATTACATCTACCAATCTCCTGAGGCATAGCTATCCTATTCGGGCGACAGATTTCTCCGGGACTGCCTCCTGCCAGGATACCCCCCTTCTGCCCAAGGTGAAGGGCAATGTAAGATCGATAGCCAGCTAACTGTTTCAGGCAACTTGTTTTCATTGCGTAACTAGTTTATTTGGAAAATTTAAGTCAAGTTGCGCGGATTAATTGCATTATTTACTAGTGCTTCATAATGAACGTTTTATAATGCTACTTCTTCTATGAAAAATAAACTTTTATATTTTAATAATTGACATTTGTATTGACGTCGTATGAGAGGAATAAACGTTGCGCTAATCTGTTTACAATTAATAATGATGTACTGTATCATGAAAGCTGTGAATAAAAACCTTTAACAGGCACTAATAGCTGGTGCAATGGTAACCACTTAATTACTTAATATCAAGTGTTTTATATCAAGTTTCATATATTTTTAAAATCATATGAGTTGGATAGTTTTTGTTCTTTTTAAAAGGAAACGCCTAATAAATCTCAACAGCAAACCTTTTTACCTTCAAAGAATAATGGAAAATCTTAAAGGTTAACCCTTAATCAGATAATGTAGCTCCCACAATATTTTTAACCTTATTCGTTGGGCATACAGGTGAAAACAAATATTTGAAGTACATACCTATTGAGGGTTGAACTAAAGGGTATTATTTTCTACAAAAATTATCGAAAAATGATATTCCAAAGTGAAATCTGTAATTAATGTCTGTTATCTTTTATGAAACCATAACAAAGACGTAAATACAGTAATGTAAATCATATAAAACTTTTGAACCATTGAACACAAAAGTTTCAAAGCACAATATTGTATTAAGATATAAAACTTTTAGCAAAACAGTCTTCTTAAGTTCAAAGGTGATCTTAAACATTATAAAGGTACCTCTAATATATTATTCATGAAATAAATCTTAAATTTGGACGAGTAAATTATGTGCTTGCGTTATATGCGAAAATTAATTACGTCATTCGCACTAAAGTTCCTTAGTAAGTATTAGCTCAATTCTTAAAAAGTATTTGTTTTTAGCAAATATCTAAAGGCGAAGAATACACAAGAATACAAGCCATGCTCCATACACCATTCACCA
>PQWD01006717.1:124288-146989 GCA_019425675.1 Leucinodes orbonalis | reverse complement strand
TTTTAATCAAAATCGATAAAAATAGCGACCGAACCCAGTTAAGATGGAAAAATAATTGCGAGGGGTGAAATTTAATGCGATTTTTGATGGATCATTTGTTAGCTTAGAACAACATTTTTGTCAATAATGATTCTGGCACAATAGCAATATGATGTCCATATTCGGTTAATTTAAATTGAAGAAGAAAATATTTACTTTATGTACTTTAGTAAATGTATTTGTTATTTTTAATTATTTTGTTCTTTTAACAAAAAATATTTTTAATTATGAAATTCATTACTTGAAAATAAATTATATTAATAAAGCACATTTTGTTATACTTTACTGTACCCTTTCAGTACAACACTACACAGTACAGCTTATGAAAAAGTTTAAGTAGGCTTATGTAAAAATCACTAAACCAGATACCATATTTTGTATTTTAAGACTATGCCATAATATTTTACATAGTAATAAAATTCACCGCCACAGAGAATTCACTGAGTCATTCGCTGGAGTGTTTTCGTATGTCCCCTTATTTTAGTTTATGGGTATTTTTCTCTTTATTTGCTTTGAGGGGTCGTAACGGTAAAACTCAGCTCGTGATTACTTAGTTAGTAAACTTTCTCACAAACATGAGGTCAAGGTGGTCGAGTCTCAATGAGTACTAGTAACTTTATTATAGAACGCCGACTGAAACTGAATCTAACTTATGTCATCATAGTCGTGTGGGAAATTTAGGAAAGTGTAGGTAATATAGTGGTCATTTATGTTCCAGGACACGAGAAGAGCACGCTTTATATGAGTCATGACTATTTTTGACGTATGCGATTTTCTTACTTAAAAGAAGGCAAAGATAATATTGTTCTGTATTGGTAATTGCCAACCAAGGTACATCTATTCCACCGATTTATTTCACTGAGCGTCGGTGGCTCAATGGTGTGGACTGTGGCCTTCCTATCGGGAGGGCTGAGGTTCAAATTCCGACACGTATGTGTTTTCGAATTTTCGAAAAATATATGTACGTTATCCGACGCTCTTACGGTGAAGGAAAAACATCGTGAGGAAATCTTCATGTACACCTGCGAAGAGATTCGAAGGTTGTGTGTGAAGTCGTCCAATCCGCACTGAGCCTGCGTGGACGACTAAGGCCTAATCACCCTATACGGGTAGGCTCGTGCCCCTCGGTGGGGATATTTAATGAGCTGATGATGATGATGTACATCTATTACTACATGTGTATAAGATTTAAGTGTCTGTTTTTAATATTGTCATAACAATATCTTTCTTCAAAAACTTGAACAAGATTTCCAGTGAAAACCAAAGAAGGTAACACCACGGGGCCACAGGCAGTTAGTAATATAAATAAAGTATGACAGTATATTATTATCGATCCCATTGGGTAATAAGCATATTTTAACCATCCAATTAGCTCAAGTTTGCTTAAGAAATGAACCATGTCATTTTAAGACTCCTTAAGTTTTGGAATCATATTTAAGATGGAACGTGTACATGCCTTAATAATAAAACTCAACGGTTGGCCAGACATAAATTCCGAATGCACGTTTATAGTTAGCAATAAAATAGTAGACTTCAGTATCTGAGACTGTAAAAAGCGGTAAGTCTATTTTAAAATTGAATTTTTGCTTGCCCAGTTCTAACTGCTGATTTTTGCAACTTTCTAGACTGCACTTTGACGATCGAAAATGAGATTTATGAGAAATAACGATTGAATAACGAATGTTATTATATAATAACAATATAATATTCACTGACATTCACACAGCGCCATTTAGTCCCATATAAAGCAAAGGTGTTGTAAAATGAAGATTGATGAGCAAAAGTAAGTTGGAGAATTAAGAATAGATATTTATTTAGTTTACTAGAATATGGCACATAATAATTATACAAATTTTACTTAGCTCTCTGACTATCTCTGAAGACTTTTTATTTTAGCGCCGCATTATCTTCTCGTAAGATATCTACATTTCTAAAAAAATGTAAACAATTAAAGAGTATCCAAATACTAACTTGAATAACGCATTTTTTATTTAGAATTTAAGTGTTAATCAGGGTCCCTGAAGAAGAAAATCGTCAATTCGGATTCATGTTGAAGATAAAAATCTTTCCAAGAGCAGAAAAATGTTATCATTGGCCGTCCGGCGCGGTCTGATCGTACACGGAAGGCAGCCTAATTGGTAGTGTACTGCCAATGATGTAAAAAAGTTTAGAATCGTGATATGCTCACAAAACAATCGAAAAAAGTGTTCCGAATGCAGTGACAGCACACATGCACATATTTCGAATGAGCATACATTTACCTAAACAAAAGCCTATAAATTGTATTCTCTTTGGCGGTTCGTTTTTGAGGCACGGATGGCGTATCTACCTTTTTATATACAGAATATCATTGTGTACTGCCTTCCAATTTGTCAATGTCAAGTTTTTCCGATTTCCTTTTAGCTGATTAATATCTATGCGATATGGTGTTTTGTAATTATTTATGGTATTTTTTTATTGAGGTGGAACAACTACCAATTGTTTTCCATCATAATATTATCCCTTCTTTGCGTTTCGATAATCAAATTAATGGATAATGCTAGTTTACGAAATTAAGGTAGTTCCCGTGTCTGATATTTAAAGTGACGTTACTAACAACTTAGAGTCCATCAGGCATTTGTCATAAACAGCTATTGTCGGATATGACTTTCTGATGACTGTTGATGGCAAGTGATCAGTAAATGTTACGAAACAAAAATTTTTATGTTTCGTTACATATATAAATTTGATAAAACGATATTTCTGTAGTTAGCTCTTAGTGGGAATTCAAACTTCATCATCATCATCATTTCAGCCTAATATGTCCACTGCTGAACGAAGACCTCCCCAATTCAAACTTACGACATCTGGATCAAACTGTGACCGGAATTCAATGTAAGATATGATATTTACTTGTTAGTTTTTATTTACAAAATATCAATCACTCGACACATATTTTTTTATTACATCCCATCACCCTCGTTATTCCTATGTCTCCCATCCCTTTCCTTATGGAAAAGTTTATTGAAAAGTAAAAATCAATATAATTCTCCTATTCAAGCATTCCTTCGCTTTTAGGGAATTAAAAAAAAATGACATTTTGGTGACTGAATTTACCGAACAAACATTCCTCACAAATTCAAAAAAAAGTGCGCGGTTACCACTCCCTAATCATGTTACCTGAGCGGCCAATTTATCAAACTACATGCTTTCACCTATTTCTCCAAGTTGGCTTCTTATCGAGGAAATTGCTTTCGGCAAGCCTCAGTTCTAGATTAAGATCGCCTTAGAAACAAACCTAAAGGTTAACTGCTAATTCGGTTTAAGACAAAATGTGTATTTTGTGAACGGGACCGTTCAGTCCAGTCATCTGGTAGTTGGTGATACGCCTTACCATGGCAAGTTTTGTGTTGAAGGAAATCAATAACAGCACGTAGTCATTGTTTCCGTCATCACTGCCCCAAGAGGCGACAGATGTTAGGTCTCTTATACCCCATACCTCCGACGAAGAAGAGTTGGAGCGTGGAAAGCGTCGACGGGCTGGATGGCTCAGCATTTACTTGCTTACGGTTCTTCTTAGTACGATGGGCACCAGATGAAAAATCTCCTATACGTCGTTTTACATGGCATTGTGGTGTTACCTACTTAGACGACTCATCACAAAGTCTACCACGTAATATTAATTCCATACCTATTTTAATATTACAGTATATATAGGCAGGCTATAAAATGTTTTCGTGATGAATTAGAAATAATTGATTAATATTAAGAATTAACATTATCATTTTATTGACATTGAATTTCTGCCAGAAATTAACTAAAATACCATAAAAGGACCTATTGATATCATCATCATCATCATTACATCCATATTACGTCCACTGCTGAACAAAGGCCTCCCTCAAAAATCTCCACCTCCCCCTCTCGGAGGCTATTTGCATCCAATGACCACCCGCGACTCTCCTCAGGTCATCTGCCCATCTCGTGGATGGGTCTCCACTCTAGAACTTTTCTGCTCCATCTAATGATATGCGAATCGTATTTATATTTCAAGGCATTTAAGGTCTATAAGATAAGCTAACAACTTTTGAAGCTATACATAACCTTACCTGCATAATACCGCGAGTAAACATGTTTACCAAAAAAAGTTAGTAAATATTCTATGACTCTTGGTCGTTATAGTTACTATCCAATATAATATGGTTACTCTCTTGCTCATCTATTATCCAAAAAAGCAATCATTATATAGCTAGTCCTAGTTTATTTCCAGTAATACAAACAACGAACACTAATTAACTGATTGTTAATGTCTCATACTGGCTCCACTATCACATCAACTAATAATTGAGTAGGCGTGTTAACTTTCCCATTTGTAAATCACTTAGTTTCACGAACTAAGTTATGCCACGCATGAACATTACGTTCAACCTATGTCGTATCTATCTATGGATATATCTGTAGATCATTAATATTCAATAACTCCTTGAGTGAGCCATGTCAATAGGTAACCTGTGACGTATTCAGGGCAGTCTGGGTGACTTGTAGGAAGGGTTGTCACATGAATTGACTATTTCTGGTTAATATATATTATTAAATACAAATAAATATCGACTAACACAGCGCCATCTAGATCAATATTAAGCGAGGAGTAGGTACTAAACAGCTGATAAATATACTTTCATATTTTTTTGTAATACATACATATAATACATAGAAACACCAAGACATTACAAACAGACAAGTTCATGCACACAAATGTTGTAATGCCGGAAATCGAACGTGGAACCCTTGACGTAGTAGCCGTCGTCTCGACATTACACCACATTAAAACATTATTAGTGTAAGGATACGTCAGCATTTTTGTATTAGAAAAGACGAAGTTATACTAGAAGTTATATTATTTTATCACTGTTTTAAGAGATGGCGGTAACCCCCCTGTAGTAGGTTTTTATTTATTTATTTATCTTCATTAATGAAATTGACAGCTTAATATAATACATATGTTTAGTGTTAATGACATAATACATAAGCACTTAAAAATTTCCACTGCTAAGTTAGATATAAAAATACAAAGCATAAAAAAAGTCACAGACATACATTTATTAACTTCGAGCATAATAATATGTTCGATATTAGCAATAGGATATAAAGAAAACATATTTTTAATATTTTAATAAGAAAAAAGAGAGAACAAAATTACTATAGTTCCGCTTCACACTTTCATGAAAGATGTCTATATGATTGTTATTGGCATTGAATGCATAACAAGCTCAAATGACAAAGCGTTTCATACTATAGTTACATATAAATAAATATATAGCAATAAATGAATATGAATATATGTACAAATAGGTGTGACAAAAGTATTTTTGTGGCACGCATTACGTCGGGAACATTTGAAAAGTATTTTACTTAAGAGGTAAGGACAATGGACATGGTTATTGATGATTTTAAATAAAAGAACCTGATCTCTGTGATTATCCGTATTAAATTTGTTATATCTAAATTTAAGTCTTTTTAGAAATTTATTTTGTTTGCCGTGTGGGGACGGCAGAATAGAATACATGTGTCCCCACCCCTACTCCTCCCGAGGGTGTCGTAGGAGCCGACTAAGGGATCTTATACCGGATGGTGGGCAGCAGCGCCATCCTGCGTACTCCACACTGCGGTCACCAACACCAACCCGCCTGCCCAGCGTGGTGACTACGGGCATTTACCCCCCCATGAGTAGCGCCAACCAGAATCGGCCCCCAGTTCCCGGCAGCCCCACTATTCCCGACCATGGCAGCGGTCGCGGTCACGGTGGGGCGGGGGTGCGAAGAATCCCCGGGTTACGAAAGGCTGCCTCAAAAAACTGACATTGGCTACGTATAATGGACGCACGATACGGCTGGACCATCACCTCTCCGAATTGGAAGAAGAGCTAAGTCATATTAACTGGAGCATACTGGGGTTATCTGAAGTCCGAAGAGAGGGGGAGGACACGATGACCCTGGACTCCGGAAACTTGCTCTACTTCCGAGAAGGTGATAGGGTTTCCCAGGGTGTCGGTTTTCTGGTTCACAAGTCCCTTGTCAGCAACGTTGTGGAAATCAGTAGTGTGTCGAACCGGGTAGCGTACCTTGTACTTAAACTCACCGACAGGTACTCCCTGAAGGTGGTACAGGTATATGCGCCGACCTCGTCACACTCTGACGAAGAGGTTGAAGCCATGTATGAGGATATCTCCAGAGCCATACATGGCACAACTTCGACCTTCTACAATGTTGTTATGGGGGACTTCAACGCTAAAGTGGGAGTACAAGAACGCGGCGAATCGAAAATCGGACTTCATGGATTGGGGCGCAGGAATCACAGGGGGCAGATGCTGGTCAACTTCCTCGAAATGGAGGGGCTCTTCTTGATGAATTCTTTCTTTAAGAAGAAGCCTCAGAGAAGATGGACCTGGCAGAGCCCGAACACTGTGACAAGGAACGAGATAGATTTTATTATGGCGGATAAGCGACATATATTTAAAGATGTCTCAGTGGTCAACAGGTTTAAAACCGGTAGTGATCACCGACTTGTCCGAGGCACTTTGAATATATGTTTTCAGGCTGAACGGTCTCGCTTAATAAAATCTACTCTCAGACCTACGCCGCTCCAAATACACTATGGGTCCGAACAGTTCCAATTGGAACTTCAAAATCGATTCGACTCGCTGGAAACCACTGGCGACGTGGACGAGATAACCGACAACGTGGTGAAGGCGGTGTGTACACTGGGTCGCAGGCATTTCCCGCCGATGAAACGAGCTAAGTCGTAAACTTTCTCCGAAACCCTGGATTTGATGAGGCTGAGACGCGAGATGCCATCTGCTGCTGTTGCTTCGCCAGAATATCAGGCTCTCTCCAAGCGGATACGAAAACTCGTTCGCAGGGACCTCCGCTGTTTCAATACAAGGTTCATTAAGGACCTTATTGAACAGAACAGGGGCCCAAAGTTTTCCAAAAACCACTTGGGAAGAGCCATCTGGTTAAGCTTAAGACAGCAGATGGGCAATTACTTGCGACTCGCCCACAGATCCTGGAAGAGGTTGAGAAATTCTATGGACGACTGTTTCATCGAGCGCTCATCAGCCACAGACCGAGGACACCGAAGATCCACGTGCCCCACTAAGGCGCCATTATACGCAGGATATCCGGATGTTGACGTTAGCGAGATTAGTGCAGCACTGGAGCAACTCAGAATGGGAGGGCCCCGGGGATGACGGTATTACGACAGAGCTCCTAAAAGCCGGTGGACAGCCCGTCCTTAGGGCATTAGTTGAGCTCTTTAATGCCGTCATTCAAGGAACTACACCAGAGGCGTGGTCCAGAAGCGTTGTCGTCTTATTCTTCAAGAAGGGTGACAAAACTCTCTTGAAGAATTACAGACCGATAGCGCTTCTGAGCCACGTCTATAAGTTGTTTTCCAGAGTTGTAGCGAACCGTCTCGCCATAAGACTTGACGAATTCCAACCACCGGAGCAGGCTGGGTTTCGAAAAGGCTACAGCACCGTGGACCACATCCATACTGTTCGGCAGCTTATACAGAAGACCGAAGAGTATAACCAGCCGCTGTGTATGGCATTTGTGGACTACGAGAAAGCCTTCGACTCCGTCGAAACCTGGGCTGTTCTGGAGGCTCTGCAGCGATGCGGTATCGACTGGCGATATATCGAGGTGATGAAGTGTCTCTCCAACGCAGCGACGATGACCGTTCAGATCCAAGACCAGCGGACAAGACCCATCCAATTGCGTCGTGGTGTGAGACAGGGGGATGTAATATCCCCGAAACTGTTCACAAACGCATTGGAGGATGTCTTCAAGACCCTGGACTGGTCTGAACGAGGCGTCAACGTCAATGGAGAGTATATTTCTCATCTTCGTTTTGCTGACGATATCGTCATCGTGGCAGAGTCATCGGAAGAGCTTGCGGAGATGCTGAACAGCCTAAATGAATCTTCCCGACGAGTTGGGCTTGGCATGAATTTGGACAAGACGAAAGTCATGTTCAACAGTCGTGTCATGCCACAACCGATATGCGTCGATGGCGTCCGTCTCGAGGTTGTGCAGGAGTATATCTACCTGGGCCAAACCATCCAACTTGGCCGGCATAACTTCGAGAAGGAGGGTTCAGTTGGGCTGGGCGGCATTCGGTAAGCTACGTCATGTCTTAACGTCAACTATTCCGCAATGCTTAAAGACGAAAGTCTTTGAGCAATGCGTCCTACCCGTGCTAACATACGCAGCTGAGACATGGACACTGACTGCGGGATTGGTTCACAAGTTCAAAGTCACTCAACGCGCAATGGAGCGAGCTATGCTTGGAGTCTCTCTTAGGGATAAGATCAGAAATGATTTAATCCGCAAGAGAACTAAAGTTACCGACATAGCCCGCCGGATCAGCAAGTTGAAGTGGCAGTGGGCTGGTCACGTATGTCGTAGAACCGATGGCCGTTGGAGCAGACGAGTTCTGGAGTGGAGACCGCGTCTTGGCAAGCGTAGCGTAGGACGCCCTCCGGCCCGATGGACCGACGACTTGCGGAAGGTCGCTGGTGGGAGCTGGATGAGAAAAGCGGAGGACCGGGATATCTGGCGCAAAATGGGGGAAACCTGTGTCCAGCAGTGGACTGCGATAGGTTGAAGAGAGAGAGAGATTTTGTATGTCCTCAATTTGATCAACATATTTAGCATACATTGGATTCCAAACAGTTGAAGCGTATTCAAGCTCGAAGTTGTCGTTTTTAGATAAGATAAGATAAGATTCTTTATTTGCACAGAATATAGGTTTTACAAAGTGTCTATATATATATTGTAGAGTGGTACATGCTACATTCTGCCTGTCATAGGCATGCAAATATTAATAATTATAATAAGTGATTGATTCTAAGTTATTATAACATTTCTCAAAATTAAATTCACTAACATTTACTCTTCCAATTAGATTTAACACATATAGCACGGACGGTACAACTTGAACAATTATTTATTAAACAAATGTCATTAAATTGTATACATACTAATAAATCATATAATTATTACATTGGAATTTCATTAAATCAGAAATCATTACTGAATAAAATTAACAAATAACATTTACTTGATTATATTAAGCATACCTTACAACAATGAGTCATATTCACATATAAAGATGTCGCAGTATAGTATGATTTATTACAATATTTCATTAATATTTAGAGTCAATTCAAATCAATTAAAATATGTGATTGAAATATTCTTCCAGAGAGTAGAAACATTTATCTATTAATAAATTAAATAATTTTCGATAAAAAAGTGTTCCATTTAGTTCTTTTCAATTGTCTGGTAATTTATTATAAATACGAATGGCCATAATGTGGCAGTTCCGACTATATAGTTCTGATTGATGTTTTGGATAAGCTAGTTTATTTTTGCGTCTGGTGCTATAATTGCATACATTTTTTAGTTCAGTAAACAATTCACTATTATTCCTTACAAATCTACAAATCTCATAAATGTACAAGCAAGGCAAAGTTAAAATTGTATGTCTTTTGAAAAATGGGCCACAAGATATCCATGGAGGAACATTAAAAATAGCACGAAGGCACTTTTTTGCGCAATAAATAAAGTATTTATTTCGACAGCATTACCCCACAAAATTAATCCATAACGTAGCAAGGATGCCACATAGCCATGATAGGCCAATAAGGCGGTTTTACAGTCAGTAATTCTCGACAGTTTCCAAAGAGCATATACAAATTTGTTAATTTTCAAGTTAACTGAGTCAATGTGAGGTTTCCAAGAGCAGGATCTATCCAAAGTTATACCAGAAATAAAACACTAGTACTCTCTATCATTTCTTGTCTACTGTACACCACACTAATAGGAGCATGTTGTGGTTTTCCATGTGTTTTGAGTGAAAATTTATGTTTTTTTACTTTGGTTGTAGTTATGCGATGATTGTCCAATAAACTGGATCGTTGCGTAAGCACCTTTAAGCTTAAACTTCTCAGCCATTACACAAAAGTCTTTAGCACAGTGACAACCCTAGCCCCAGACACAATCTTGCCTCTATTAAATTAGACTAGATCCATTACAGACAAGTAGGTACGAACCAAAGTGCGCTTCCAGCGGTTATGCGGACGGAATACGAAGAGCGATAATGGTACTGTCGTTTAACACTTGCTTTATTGGGATTTAAATTCTGCTTACGAAGTTCTAGATCATAATTATTGTCATCGACCTATTTTGATTACTTAGTTAACTGTACAGTTCTCTTCCTTGGTCGTACGTTTGGAACCGCTGTCAGTCACTTTACTTACGTCCGCAGTTTTTTATAATCGAGAAATACGAAAATCTATTCATAACTGTTGCTTTTTTAACTGAACAGCTTAGTATTAAACACGGGACTGCTATACTTTCCAAAAGGGAAGATGCGCATCGGTAACAATTCTGGTGTCCCTATTGCATTGTACCCACTGATCACCATGTGTCTCTTTTACTTGTATGCTCCCTATTACATCAAAGTTATGGTCTAATGCTGCATTTTTTCGTAGTAAATGCTATAATAAACCATATTAGCATATAAATCTATGTTTTGTCGTGGATGCAAAACATTCAGTACTTATTTCCGTCAAATTAACACGGTTTGGCAACTAAACGGAAATGTTAATGATGCTGATAATATCCTTTCGTTTCTCATTATGCTATCGAATCGTAAACTTACCAAATAATACTGTTTGACATTTTGTGTTGAAGAATATACTAATAAAATTTCACGGTCATTCCGCAAAGAGGAACTCGTACAACCTCTCTTCAACCTAGCACAGTTTTGACACAACGATTGCCAGACTCCACCAGCGTTTCGCAAATTGTCAGTCAATCGGGCCGAAAGGCGTCTTACTTTACGCTAACCAAGACACGGTCTTACAAATAACATCATCTGATTATATTCTTAAGGTAAACAGCATAGCCCACTCAATAACGCGTAGAATGAATTAGTAGTTAGTCTTGTGAATTAATACCGCAGTCAGTCATTACTCATTTATGTAAGAGTCTTTAAACATTGCGGAGTTGCTGACGTTGTTAGCTTCTTGTTGTAGCTCAACTGAATCCTTCTTTAACCTTTGCCGTAAACTTAGGTCGGCCCAATTGTACAGGTAGAAACATTGCTGTACAACCTACAGAAAGACGTCAACGACGCTTATCGGTTGTGACTTTCGTCTTGTCCAGATTCATGCCTAGGCCAACGCATCGGAAAGATTCATTTAGGCTGTTTAGAATCTCTATCAAAGACTCTGCCACGTTGACGATATCGTCAGCAAAACGAATATAAAAAACATTCTACATTGATGTTGACGCCTGGTTCAGACCAGCCGGAAGTTAAAGACGAGAGAAATATTTCCAATGCATTTGTGTTTCGGGAATATAACTTTGTCTTATACAGTTTCGCAAATTAATGAGTCTTGTCCACTGATTTTGGATTTTAACAGTTATCGTTGCTGCGCTGGATAGAAATTTGAACACTTTGATATATCACTAGTCAATACTGCATCGCTGCAGAGCCAGAACAGCTCAGATGTCAATGAAGTTGGAGGATTTTTCGTAGTTCACATTTCTTTTTGTATTTATTAGAAATATTGATCGAGTTTTCAGTAAAATAATTTTGAGGCATATTTCCCATTGTGATTTATATTAATAAGGCTGAGTTTTCTTAATTAGAAGTTCATTAATAAATCTTTAACTATAGAAGATATTTTTTAGATATCAAGGTGTATTTTATTTGCATATTGCGTCCTATATAGATACATCAGTCACTGTAGCTCGCACTCTAATGCTTTTTATTGGCATGTTATTCTCGCCGTTCCGTATAATAAAACATCAAAGTTCTCAATATAGACTCCGATCATTGGTTCGGCCAGCACTAGCTTCTATCACAACATAATATCGAGCTGAGAGATCGGGTATCGGGTGACTGGCTTTGGCAATATGCCAAGCATTCTTAAGGTATGTGGTGTGTTCCGTCTTCCCTTTTAAAATCGTATATCACCTGTCTAAACAATTTAACAAATAAAATGAATAATAAAACTAACATGTTTTGCCACGTTAATTGAGTGTATCTGCCCGTATTTTCACTTATTCCAGTTTAACTTCTAGAAGAGCCAGCTGAATAATGTATAAGATCTCAATTGAAAAAACTTTTTTTTTTTAATTTCGATTTTGCAGAAGTTACAAAGGTCACGTATTATATGATTTATACCTATCTCCCAAAAATATGTATGCTACTTCACGGAGAATGAGTTGTTGAATTGAGTACGGAACAAACTTTCATTTTAATGACTTGTTTTATATCAAGACTTAAAGTTAAAAACAAAAAGGCTGAAAAGGTTTCCTTAAGTTGTGACTATTCTAACTAAAACTCAAATAAAAGTTTTCGTTATTCGTTTTTAGCAAATGTATAATATGTACTAAAAACATTATTTTATTTATATGTTTAAGACTTGTTTGCTTTTATGAACTTTTAACTTTTATACGGATTGAACCTAGAGCTAAACTTAATGAGTTAAAAATTTTTAATTTTTTTTTTTAGGTCTACCAACACTTGACAACACTTACAGATAGATAAAATATAATATTTAAAGACAAAGTCAGAGTGTATCAAGCTATGACAGTAAACATCTCGTGAAAATAGAAGGAAATATTACGTAATGTAGTACCTACATAGGCTTATAAGGATATTATTATCTTACCTGTGTAATAGCTTCTTCTTATTTAACATTTACTTCACGTGTATCACATAAAGCAATTCCGCGGTCATCGTTATCTATATTAAAGTAATTTCATACAGATTCGACTTTGCCTGCACTTTGAGATGCCTTCGGTGAAAGGCTCTGCACTCTATTATTGAGTGTTGATCCGGTCTATGGTTCGAATTTATTTACACGACAGAAGCAAACTTATGGCTTAGAAATTTGGTCACTATAAAAGCAGGTCAAATTATATTACTTATCATATTATATCGTTTATCGTATGAACCTAAAAAAAGTATGAGATTCTATCGAACTTGGACGAAACTTTGACCCGATTTTTAGAGACCCGTGATCCAAGTTCGGACATCTTCCGACAATTTATGGAACTTCGTTCTTGTTTTGACGACATTTTTATGATCGTCCGTGCCAGGCCTCAGAATTATCTTACTCGTATACATAGCAAGACTATATTTTACAACATCAATGGAAACAAATAAAATTTAATGGAACAAATTATTTCCTGCAAGCAATTTGAACTAAGTCATACTCAAGCTCATTTGCAATAGAATTGCGGCTGAAAGTATAAGATATTTTACAAATAACTGACTTACCTTCCTACTATCCGTCTAACATTAGCATCTTACTGATTAAAATTTTAACCAGAATTGAACAAAGCTAAATGGTTGCAGTTGTGTATAAAATAACAACATTTACATTTCTTGATAAAATTTCAGTGACTTTGTAGTCATCATGGTGATGGGCAGACTCGGTATCCGCTATTTACGCGAACCGGAAACGTTTCAGAATAATAATGACCACCTACATATATCAGGTAAGGTAAAGGAATCTGTTTCTTTATGTTTTATGTAAGCTAAAAATAATAAAATTAATAAACATAGAAATTTAAATTGTCAACGAGTTTGATAACAATTAATATTTATTGGACGTAATAGAGTAAGATTTCGGTGCCCCAGACGTTACTTATTTTCTCATAAGAAATATAAATGGGAAAGTAGTGTTAGTACGTACTTTGAGTGTGTGCATACCTGCTACCTTGGGTCGACGGCCAATTCATAGGTACCAGGAGCTAAAGGTAGATAAATACAGTACTGATTTTTCTTAAATTCTCAGTACTGATTTTTACATATGTTTTAGATATTGTTGTTAAAAATTAATAATCATTATTGCCAGACACTTTCCATCGGCGCTTACCCTTACCAGATGCTTTAAAGCTTCAAAAAAAATATCATATTTCTAATCTCACTCTTGATTTTTATGTATAACTTGGGGAACTATTTGAACACCCCTGGTCAGCAGCCAGACCAATTGGAGGGGTCAAACATCCCCCCAGACACACATAAAGTGTCGCTATGTGTATAAGCGCGAGGTCATTATTTGTACGCTTGAGTGTGAGAGAGATATCTATTTATGGATATCTTTCTTATACTTATTCACGTCTCTAGGCTACTCTATTCAGTGCTACTTGATTCAGTCCATCTGTCATTTTAATTTTAATTTAAGTTGCTCTGAACATGAGGAAGCTGACACTAAGATTATCCACCATATCTGCAATTTTGTTGATCAAGCTAATTTTGTTATTCAGTGTTCTGACACCGATATTGCAGTAATTATGCTGGGGCATCATTAAAAAATGATGACTCCCATGTGTGGATATTGACTGGCACTGGAAATAAAGTTGGATACATTGATATCACTGAGATTTATAAACATTTAGGACCTATATGAAGCCGTTGCTTGCCAGGATTTCACGCAATAACTGGTTGTGATTACAATCCAGCTTTTTTAGAAAAGGCAAGCAAAGGCCATATAATGTATTGAAAAAAAAGCAGAGTACCAGATAGCATTTATGAAACTCGGCGATGTAGACTTATTCAGTGACTTAGAACTGGAGCAAAATGTGTTCAACACTATACAAAAAGTACTGTATTTATCTACCTTTAGCACCTGTACCTATGAATTGGCCGTCGACCCAAGGTAGCAGGTATGCACACACTTAAAGTACGTACTAACACTACTTTATCTCATTTATATTTCTTATGAGAAAATAAGTAACGTCTGGGGGCACCGAGATCGTGGACTATAAGAGGTGCTGCGTCACACCTTTGGGTCTTGTATAGTTCTTATTCGCGTAACCGGTATGTTCCGAGGAGCTTTTCTTATTTAAAAATAGCACTCGCTAATTACTATCGGATGGAGGTGGGGTGTAGCCTTTCCTTGCCTTCTTTAGCCAGAATCAGTATTCAGAAAAAATTGGACTACACTCCAATCCAACCAACCATCGACACACATCCACATAGAAGTAAGTGTATGCAGCCTATACACCGGTTACTAAATAAACGAACCAGAGTGAAGTTACTTACATGTGACGTAAAGATGTTAAGTCACAAATTCAGTAATTTCAACATAGAGCCTGAATAAAGCAACAATAAAAGTAATAGCTTTCTAGGTGGTAGACTCAGTACTGAGTCATCTAAGTAGGTACCACCGCAGTGCCAAATATCGTCCCATGAAATGAAAGTGTTTTGCACTTTTGTATTTCGGGATGAGGGCACTGTAACTAATTAAATTACCGGAGTATATTTATTTAGGACAGCCAACAAAACAAACACCATACAATTATAAACTTATATCTATAAATACATGATTGTAGTGTTGCCTTAGTTAAAGGCTGCCACGGCATGCACAACTGAATAATGAGTCGACAGACAGAACGCCTAAAATCGTTTAATTTAAAATATACGTATACATTTAATTTATATTATGTATATATAAGATACCCATCTACCTACCTAACATATGGTAGGTATCTTATATTTTATTATAGTTTTAGTATACTTTTAGTGCATAGATATTTATCTACATATTTGTGATAAATACGTTTTAATTTATTTTATTTTAATATTAAGTAGGAAAATAATATATGATGAATTGTTATTATTTCGCTTTACTTTGTAACATTAACTCTGTTTTCTTTTTATACTCTTATTGTGCATGTTGTGTTTGCCTCTAATTGTTTATGGCAATAGTAATTGTACTGGTGTGTTTTTTACTTTTTAAAGTGTCATTGTACATAAACGTTGGCAATCCTAATAAAGAAAATAAAATAAAATAAATATATAAGATACCTACCATATGTTGTCTCGGTTGTTGGTTGCAGTGCGACGTTGATGGAGAATAATAACTGTTTATCAATTGTTGGTCTCCATCAAAGCCGCTCTGTCATGGTCAGGCGTATCGCTTAACATCAGGTGAGCATCTTGACCGTCTTTTGCAATTGGTAACATAAAAAATTGCGGTAGAAATACTAATAATCACACCTATTTTGTTCCCACGCAGACGACCTGAAGAACAGTATCGTTCAGGCTTAATAATTCTGAAAGTTGTCACATAAGTGAATCACCATTGTCGTATTATTTTATAAATTTCCTACTCTACATACATTATTTAATGATACGTTAAAATCCCTGGCACAATGAAAACAGCTTTGTGGTAGAAATGGAAATACAATGCAAATAATTTCTGTACGTGTGAATATTACCATCCCAAATTTTGTCGGAAGGAATATTTTTACGAGTCGTTTATTGATTTCTTCGTTTTCAGTAAAATAGAAATTTATTTCAATTATAAGTAGTAAAAAGTTATTGTAACATACGAGTATCAGTAAGGTAAAGGAAGCAACGAGGATAAAGATAAGTTAGTATAAAGATTGCATGTATAGTTATTTTCATTAGTTTTTTAGTTCTCAATATTTTTTTTTGGGTCGGTAGATCTGCGCGCATGTTAGGTATAGTTATAAGTTAATTTAGTCAAAAAATTTGCAGTTACTTTTTGCCCACTTACATGAATTTTTATAGGCCTTTAACAACTTCAACTCAATTTTATTTCCTTACCAGACTAATTAATTGTAATCACAGCATTAAAAGACGAAATTCGTACGCAAAATGATACGGAGGATTATGGGAGATGAAAGTGACTGCATAAACGCAAATCCATAAAAAACCTTCAGGTATTTCCGTATTTCGTTAATAGTTTATGGCAAATATTAGAGTTGTGTGCAATTTATTTTTGGTTTTCTGGGCGTAAGCTTCACCAGTAAATGGCAGATGGCTCTCAGCTTTTAAATTTATGCAACAAGCCTAAGGGCGTCCCCAAGAGGGACTCAAAACTCGGCTTAGTAGCCGATCGCGCTGGCACAGAGCGGTATGGTCGGGTTGCCAAAGCTTCGTTCCCTTTTCGGTGGATGTCATCAAACGCACGTTTGTCAGAAACTGAACCGGACGATCTATGATCGATGGCACACATAGTTCCAAAGCAAACTGGCAACTGTTAATAAATAAGACATTTCAGCCAACACTGTCCTTTTATTCAAGACGACGAATGTTAGTCCTTTTAAACCCGTCCAACTCAACATGTTTTAAAAATCTTTAAAACATGAGTTGGAGTAGTTAGAAATTTAATAATAAAAGTGATACTTAACAAAGGCGGTCATTACGATGGTTGCCCTGGGTAACCGTTTGAATAGCTGCTTTTATTGCAAAATCTTAAAGTTTTACAAAATGTTTTAACATTAATTCAAAATTTAAGTAGCAATTACTTACTCTCGAGAATCTTAGAATTGTTCTTCAATTTAGGCTGTGTAGGTACTTATCATAACGTGGATGAAACGTTTGCAATTACTTAAGTGCATAAAGTATTAGGTACATTTTAATACATTTTCCACAATCTAAACAGATTAGATATTGAGTTTTCAATTAGATATAAACAAACGATTAATAATTGTGCGGTCAACGAAGCTTGAATCGGGAACTAAATTGAAATGATATCATTAATATAAAATACTTGTAATCGTGAAAATTGAACAGAGGTAATTTTGAAATCGGTTTTAAATTTCAAAATGTTTAGCTTATAATAATATTTAACTCAATATTAATATTTAACTATTTAATCCAACAACACTCACAATATATTAATTATTTATAACTATTATATAATTAAATTAGTGATGGCGTTGAATGAATCAGTTAAATAACGAAAATAAGAAAAATAAAAAACGGCGACAAAAAATAGAAAACAAAGTACCTTATCGACGACATAAAACATTCTCTGTGATGCCACTTGATTAATAAGAATTCCAAGTCACCTGTCTAGAGACGTCATGTCATGGTTAAATGTGAATCGACGTCTGGAGATAACTGTCAAATATTCACGTCGTTTGGCACATAGGAGTACGTGGTTTATCACATAAAGTGAGTATTTTTACTAAGAGTGATTGCTATATGCAACTTTAATTATTTTTACTTAGTAGGTACGTATATGTACTTTTTGAGATTAAGGCAAATAGCAACGATCGTATTGAAAAACACTTCGATTTCTGTTTCTTAAATTAGCATTGAAGCACTTGGACAGACATTTGAGGGAGTTATAAGTTTTAGGTGATTCATAGTAGGAAATATCTTAATGCTTGGTTGGAGTATCGACTATCAACAAGCTTCATTTGCTGTGATCAATTATAATATGTATGGGTACTTTATGTCTTATATGAAGCCATGAAAGGGATTGCAATCAGCAAAATAACTACAAGTAAAACAACAGAACTGAATAAAAAAATTTAAACCTCTGGTAAACTACGGTAAGAGATCCGAGGTGATTGTTTAAAACCTTTTTCCAGATTTAGCATTTTCTGTTACGACCATTTAGCGTTCATATAAACCGCCCATTCACTGTGGAAATTGGAAGTTCGCGTTCAGATACCGTCGTAATAACCCCATCTTTTTGCCTTTTGGAATAATTCGATCTTAAGGTCGGTTTTTAAAAGAAAGTTCAAAATGTTTGCGTGATCTTCCTATATAAAAAAAATTATAAGCCTTTATAACTTTTAACTATTTCTAAAGAAGTATTATTTCTGTATTTTTATGACCGATTTAGCAGAATACATATTTTCATGACCGTAGTAGACTCTCCCAAGGGTGGATATAAAAGACTAAGACAAGATAATACTTTTTCAATGAAATAATTTAAGCAGATTATTCGGGTTTACCAAATTCTCCTTTCGAATCATTTTAATCGGTCTCCATACGAGAAAGATATTCGCGAACAAACATAAAAGCATATATACGGTCGAATTCAGTAACCTCCTTTTTTGAGTCGGTTAAAAAAATTGACTAGACTCAAGGTTGCTCAGCGTGCTATGGAGAGGGCTATGTTAGGTGTCTCCCTACGTGATAAATCCGAAACGAGGATATCGTAGGAGAACTAGGGTGACCGACATAGCCCGGAGGATTAGCAAGTTGAAGTGGCAGTGGGCAGGGCCCATAGTGCGTAGAACCGATGGCCGATGGGGCGGAAAGGTTCTCGAGTGGCGTCCACGTAACGGAAAGCGAAGCGTAGGCCGACCCTTAACCAGATGGACGGATGATCTGGTTTAGGTGGCGGGTAGCAGATGGATGTCAACTGCAAGGGATCGGTCGCGTGGAAATCATTAGGGGAGGCCTTCGTTCAGCAGTGGACATAATTAGGCTGTAATGATGATGATGATGATGATAGCTGCACCATGTATCAAATACTTTCTCACATCATCCCACATGTCATTATTTCGATTAGGTTAGGTCGAAAATGTTCCAAACTGAACACATTGATTCATCGCAAAATGTGTTCCCACGCAAACATTATCAGATTAGACCCGAACGCACTTATCTCTAGTGCCTGCTCGGAGTATCAGTATGGATTTAGTATCAACCTATGATTCCATTCAACCTTTAATAGGCTAGCCTAATTCGATAAGCGTTATTAACTACCAGAGACCGGTTTGCGAAGGAAACTATGAGAAAGACCTTTGTTTAGGAGCAGACTTTTAAGACTGTAAAGATGAAACCAGTAATAATGTACTATCATTTTTACTGGAAAATCTCTCCCCCGGTAAAGAGGAGTCAACCTTACTCGACAACGGCATGTGAAGTTATTGACGGGAATCAAACCATCATTCTACATGTTGTTAATAGCACAATTACCAGATGGTCAGAGCCTCGTTTATATTTGGCAGGAAGTAAACAAGGAACGGGGCAAGATAATTATGTCTTGCTCAGTTCCTTGTTTACTTAATCTCGATGCAAAATGTGTCTCTTCAATCTCGGCCTATAATTAGTCATATGATCCAGAATTGTATTTCTGTATTATAACAACCACCTTTCTGTCAAATTCCATATATTTTATTATTCGCAGGATTCGCTACACTTGAAAATGACTTCGTTTGCAAAACTCGTAAATTATGATATCCGTAACAAGGGTCACGCATAGGCATATAATTAAGGCAATTTGGTGCGAAATAAACGCTGAGTCAAAGCGTACAAAACGCAGCCCCAATATCCGGATGGAAAACGAGATTTCCACTCAAACACCATTTGATTTGACTTTCACTTATCTCGATGTCTGTGACACATTAACGCGTTTAGACCATGCTGGGATTCCATTAGGATCTGTAATAGGTTCCCATTTCGTTATCTTTGTGCTCCAATTTGATTGTAAGTCAAGATAATTAGTGATCATTTTGTACGTGAAATTTTCGGAAGTTATTGAAAATAAAATATAAAGCACCTTTTATGTCAGAAATACTCAAAATATGAATTTGTCTTGTGCCGTAAATTTATTGTTTGATCTTTAATAATTGACTGGTAATTTAATTTACATCACTTTATGTATCAAGTATAGACGAGTATGTGAATCATACTTGTAAACGCTATGTACTTTAACAGCCTGTGACGGTCCACTGCTGGACTTTAACATACTGAAAGTACTCTTTATTATTATTTTAAATTAAACCTTTACATATTTATGCCAAGTCATTATCTGCATTGTGGTATCTTGGTGGATATCTGCTTTGTTTCTAACGTTTAATTTTCATATTTCCTACTCCAGATAATATATTACTCTAATTCTTATTACTACTGGCTAATCAGTAGCTGGAAATAACATTAACTAGATAGCTAAACACATGACGTAATACGATATCGTTGTTACGTTTAGGAAAAGCACTCTAATGATCTCTCACTTAGTAATATGATATTGTTAGGGCGCCCTCCATGTGTTGAAGAATAAATCTCTCGCAACGTAATATATTTGTTTTCCAATTGACACGTGGCTACAGTGTATGCCGGTTTTAGGTCAAGGAGCGTGCAGGACATGTCGTTAGGAGATCATATGCGAGGAACCGTGGTCACTGTTCTGCGTTGAAGCAGCGACCTTATTACTTTGTTATACAATCCACTTTTGAGTGGTCGTAACTGGAGTATATTAGTGATAGCGTGGCTGAAAGTTTTACTTAGAAACTTGGAAGTTTTACCGCCGTGAATGGTGTACGTGCACGTAAGTGGGTTGTCGATAAAAAGTGACATGTTTGTTTTGGCTTGTTCGTTAGCTGTGACGTGTGGGGATATATATCAAATGAGCAACAATTTCTTAATCCCATCAGGTAGAATATTTAGCGAAAATATTTATGACCTGCAGCCAGAAGCAGAAACCGATATGCTAAGGCAAGTAAAATTAATTCAGCGACCATTAAAGTTTGCTTTTGAGTTAGACAATGTGGGTCTTGGCCTCTGAAACGAAAGACTTCCACCCGTCTCTATCTAATATATATTTTTTTAAAGTTGATATTTTCATGATGCGGACAGCGTACTGCAAAAAAAACTGAAAAACTTAAAACACTCGTGTGTCTTAATATATTTGGAAGAATTATTCATAAAGCAGTACATTTATGTAAAGCTTTCTGTTAATTTTAAAATTTGGAATCTAACAAAGGGTCACAAGCAAATATGTTCGGTCATTGAAACTAATTAGTTTTCAGTAAACACAATTGTCCAGTCCACAGTAATTAATGTCGTATCATGTTATAGGGTTTGTATATAAATTAGTAATCAGCGAGCCAATGATGATACATACGTAATGTACGGGTTAATTTGATACGTTTGTGTGTTGTGGTTAAGTTTTACTAATGAATACAATGAGTGACACTGCAGTGATATTTCGAATGGTTTTTGGAAAAAAAATGTAGGTATAATCATACCTATACTGTATATAGCCTTACAGGGGGCATATAGCTGATGATGATTTACATTAGATCTAAGGATTTTACAATACATCTGGAAGGTTCTTAGATTATAGATATGACCATGATGCTAATGCCAGAACGCGGCAAACTTTATATTAATATATAAATATCCACTGACATTCACACAGCACCATCCCAAGATAAGCGTGAAGCCTATATTATGGGTACTAAACAAATGAAACACATACTTATATACATATTTTTTTGTAAATACATACATATTATTCATAGAAAACACCCATACTTACACACCCATCATTACAAACCGACATGTTTATGCACACCAATGTTTGTACTGGGATAGGACCCAGAACCTTGGTGTTGCAGCCGACGTTTCACCCGAACACCAAATGGGTCGTCCTTATATAAACACCTATTAAAAATGTATCTAGGCTACATACATGTCATAACTATGACTATTACAGTAAAAAAGATTCTATCAAATGATGTGACTTCAGACTAAAATTACATTAGCAATTCGAGTCTGTGACCGAACGACAGAGGCAACGGCTTAATGATCCTCATTTGCATGCTCCGAGTATTACAGCTTATGACGTGTTTGTGTGTGGATGTTTTCATTATTCCTACTTTTATGGGCTTTGGTGAACGATAAAGAACTAACAGACGTAACACTTAAGAATTAATTACGGTATACGGAGGGTGATCTTGCCGTACTTTAACTTTTGTGTCTAGCTTATAACCACGTTACTAACAATATGAATGATGATATGTTAACAATGAATGAATATCAACTCTAAATATAATTATTTTAGTACAGTTTAAAGTCTATTTAGGTAATTTGAGTTAG
>PQWD01006717.1:30360-123267 GCA_019425675.1 Leucinodes orbonalis | reverse complement strand
AAAGGGATGGTGATATTTATCGTATAAAGGCTATCCTTTTCTCACTATACTTAAGTGAAGATAACGCTTGAGTCTCGTACTAGAATACAGGCCTAATTGTATGGTATTTTAATAGTAGTTTTCTTTCAAAGTAGTAGTGTTACTTTGAGCGTATATAATTAAAAGGTGTTTAAATTACTGCCTATTTCATCAACTATCTACGAGTATTAATAAAGTAATTGGTGGAGTTATTCCTGAAATTAAACAAATACAGAGATTAAAATATGTAGATTTAACTACAAATGTTACTGTTAAAACTCGACCTATGGTAAAGATTTAGATATATTTACACTTGTGTAAATACTAAGATTATCTAAAGGAGTTCGTAAATGTAAGTATTTCTGAAAATAGGATGTTTTTTCGGGCTTTTCACATTATAATTCAGTATCTGTTAGCTGTCAGTGTGTGTTTTAGGTATAATACAATGAGTAAAGTACTAATTCTTTACTTCTATCTCTATTAGATCAAACACGTACATCGTGTGTATTAAAAGGTATCATAGAATGATAACTTTATTCATTATATATATTTTTATATTTATTTTCATACTTTTGAATTCATCATTTTTATGCCTACTAATGGAGATAATAAACTGTCAGTGAACATGTTTTTTTATCAGAACTATTTTAAGTTCATCATTTTTGTTTTTTATTATTCTTCATATTATTCAATAATCATAGTGCTTTAATCAATTTGGTACTATGACGCACTTTTACCCATAAATCTTAAGTTTAATTGAAATTACATTGATTTTAACCTCGATTTTATTGGAAAATAAATCTGAATAAAACCGAATTTCAATTACCAAACTTTCGTGTAATTTGCTTTCTATAGCTTTGATGTTTTTTTTGGGGTTTACGTTGCCGATGGGTATTTATGAGTTTTCCGCTGCCTACATCACACAGTTAACCTGGTTTTATTAATAATGATTCTCATTAATTTAAATCTGTTCTAAGTTTATAACATCTTTAATGCTTAAGAAGTACGCTCATACAATCATGGCTTTGGGTTCAACAGACATGAATAATGAGTATATTGGATTTTTTATAAAAGAAATAAAAAATGGTAGTCAGTTTTACAAAGAATACCACCGACCCCGGTGTCAACTATATTAAAACAATGAATGCGGCCTTTGACGGGCGATTGCCATATTAGCAACTAGCAACAACGACTTACCGTACTCTTACCTAGCAGACAATCAAGTAATTCAGCCTTAACAAACTGAAAAAATAGGAAAGTAATTTATGGCCAGTTAAATAATTCAGTGCTTATGCCAACTTTAAATCTAAGACTACTATTAAACTTAAACGAGAACGAAGTCTAAAGAAAACGAAAATAATAAGTGATAAGTGCTCTAGAATTTGAAATAAATACTTGTACAAGTTTGTTTTGAACACTCAATTTGTTCGTATTAAATGTAGAATTGTTTATAGGCAAACATAGCTGACGGAAGTCACGTGTGAATTGTTGTCACGTGACTACGCGTGAATAGGCAAATTTTACGGATGTGTTGTCACTGATTTTATATACTGCTACGTTATTTATATTAACGTTGGAATTGCACTGAGAGTATCCTGTAATATATATTATTGTCAATACTGTAAATATTAAAAACCAACACCTGTTTAGCAGTGACATGCACTCCATATATGCAAATAAGTAGTGCATACCCTGTGCATCCAGACAACCCGGAAAATCGCCAACATAATAAGCGATTCCCACTTAATTGCCCATTTTCCTCTACAGATTTGATACATAAAAAGTTCTCAATTTGACCCCAGAATGTATCCCAACTATGTGGACGCATTGCGGTTTCATAGGTGCGACTTACTATGAGATTATGCAAAGATAGTAGCCGAGACCTTATCGTGCTTTCCAGTGCCAGTAGGTCTATTTTTTAGTGCCCATCCTATGATGCAGTGAAAAATGAGAACCAGTTATGCGGATAAAATCGCGTAAATAAATAAGAAAAGTTGAATTATTTCTCACAACTTTTCTTCACAAGATCACCGAAACGTCGCGAGAAAATGATTAATGACATTAAATACGTTTTAATAACGATTTAATCATGTCTTATCAATCTTATCTTGTAGTTAATGAGCTGATGATGAATCATGTTTAATCATTTAATCATGATGTTAACTCTCCCCATAGCTATTCTGTATAGGAAGCTGTAGCTTTATAGGATGAGACGTTATAGGCTGATGATGAGTCATTGCAATTGGTTTTGTTGATTACATTGGCTATTTCATGTGGAGTTCCTTACATGCTATTCCTTCCGTCCAGCGCAGTCAATTCAATGAAGTCTGTTAGTTTCTTGCTCTGATTCGGACACAATGAAAATGGGTCATCCATTGAAACCAATATTATCTGTTATATCATTATACTTTTTTTTATTTATTATTTACTTTGGTAAACTAATTTTGCGGATTCTATTTCGTGTTAATAATTGAAATGATTATTTATTATTTTTATTTGTGTATAAATGAGCGCAATGGGGCACAAGACTATTAATAGGTCACCAGTAATAATACTTAAATTAATACAAAGTTAAAATTAACTGATATTTTAATGTCGTTAGGTACTGCCGTTGTTGTAGATAACTTTCTATATACAAGGTTTTTTCCAAGGAGATACTTGGACGGAGTTATTATCTGATTTATTGATTCAGTAGTAATTTAATTTAGAATTTGTTGTTTCAATAGGTTAATTTAAAATTAAAATTTTACGAATATATTGACACTTTCTGGTTAGCTCTTTACTTGGCCACACCCGCCTAACATGAAATAATATTATTGGAAAAAGCATAGTGCTATAAAACGTTACCTACTGACATATAAGAAGCTTGGACGTTTACAACGTGCGAAATTTAGTGCATTTTTAATAATCAAATTAATTATATAATCAAATAACCGTTTTTCTATTAAAAAAATAAATACACAAGAGAATCGTTCTTCAAGTCGTTGGAATTTTAAATCAAATGCGCTAGATGTGCATAATAAAACATTTGACGGTCGACATGACAAAGAAAACTTTTATTAAAGTCACTGAATGTCCCATTGAGATTTTTCGTATTTTTTAAATATTAAAATGTATTTCTTACTCTTGCAATGACTTCTACTTTACTGATAGTAATATACCTCGTTATTTAGAAATCTAGTTTGACCTCTTACCTATTTGCTACTCCCTGCAGGGCGTCACATGTATACTTACTGGAAAATCTGTACATGTATGATCTTATCCATAATTTGTAATACGCAAATAAATTAATATTTGAAAACGTAAACTGCCCTTATGTGAACGTAGACCTCAAATATGCAATTAGTATTTTCATTGCTTATTTAATTATAAATATTATAAGCGAACACAATAATACACAAGTACATATAACAGGCTGAATTCAACCAATACTTGAATTGGTTGGCAATCAAACTATACACCTATCTATATAGGAAACAATAATTGCAGCAAGGTTTATGGATATCATTACCATTGGTATATGTATACCATCATATCGAATTTACCGTCTACTGTTGAAAGTAGCACAAAATGACCACCCATTCCGATCCCTCTCATTAACTGCCAGAAACCCTTTTCAAGTCGTCGGTCCATCGCACAGTACTCGAATTACGTTTGTCTGAACAAAGTCTCTGCATCATCACATTTCCTCCGTCAGAATGTCAGTAAACATGAAAACACTCCCCGATTTCAATGTAATAATGGAAGAACACCCAAAAAGCTTTATATACATTTTCACAATTTTATATAATATATGATTATAAATAAATATATATCCACGACATCCACACTGAGCAATTCAGCCCCAGACTAAGCATTAGCTTGCAATATGAGGTACTTAACCATGGATAAACAATTAAAACGTACTGTATGTAACTTATTTTGTAAAAAAGGATCAACACAAACACTTTCAGGCACAAACTTTTTGTGGGTACTGTTGGGGATCAAACCCGGAACCCTGGGTGTCGCCAATATCTTAACGATTACCTACACGTAATGAGTCGTCAAACGAAATCTATATATTTAGCATTTCAAAAATAATGGACGGCGGTCTATGTGTGTTGTGTATATTTACCTTGAATTTAAAGACAAAATGTTTTCGGAAACTGACCGGCAATGATATTCGTTCTCTGAACAGGTTTGGAATTTCTATTGTTTTTTATTAAGTACCTACTTTTTTATATCTGGTAAAAAAATGGCTTATACTCGTATTTCGGCGGGACTATCCGATAACATTTATACTACGATTCACGAAAGATGACCACACTGACGACCTTCTGTACAAGACGTGGACGTGGTAAAACGAGTAATGAAATATTGAAAAATCACATGAGCGTAAACAATATATTTCCACCTTTCTTTTTATCCGCGTATCGCCTCCTTGTCCTTTTAATAATATAAAAAAATATGTGATTTCATAGACAAAATGTTATATTTTACTTTAAAAAGTATAGAACACCGATTTCGAGAATGTCGTCCAAGTGAGACGCTTTGGTACGATATGTTTTGTTCAAATACAATTTTTTAAATTGTTTAACTAACAATTTAAATTATTTAAATTGTTAGTTTAAGAGCAGTCCCCAACGCGACGTTTTTTTTTAGAATTATTAATAGATTCTTAGATACTTAACATTAAGTTTCTTATTGTTTTTTACTTTTTAAAGGAAAATTACTTAAGTTCTAGTGTCGGGGGTTTTTTAAATTTTTAATTTAATTTTTATTTCATACTTTTTATAGGTAGGTTAAGATATTTGCAGTTCGATTAATTCTCCCCACTTTCATCCTCACAACTTTTAAACGGCTCAACCGATTTTCATCAAACAGTCTAAAAACACTCGCATATAAGTCACCTTAATACAAAAAAAACTAAATTGAAATCACTGCATGCGTTCGGGAGTTATGATGCCACAGACAGACAGACAGACATACAGACAGACAGACACGTCAAACTTATAACACTCCTCTTTTTGCGTCGGAGGTTAATAAAATAAGAGACACGCGTGTTTTGTCGGTGTTTGCGTGTGTACATATTGCGTTGACTGAAAGAGCTCTAGCCACCATTTAAGGAACACACAGGACGAAAGAATGGTAGTGGTCACATTTGCAATCTATCTGCCGCCAACAAGTCGCACACGATAATATACACATTTGTGCGTAAAAGACGGAGTAAAGAAGAAAATACAGTTCTTGTACACTATGTAGGTTTACAAGTCTTCAAAATGACATATCCACTCAACGTATGATGATTATTATGCTCGACTTTGACCTCAATTCCATCTAACGACAAGTGAAAATGAGCTCAGTGATATTTACGTACAGAACAGGCAATTTATTCTGGCCACAATGGTATTAAAGTTATGAAGAAGATACTGGAAAATAACGACGCCACGAGATTCGTCTTAACTGCCGCGTAATATTTCCATAGGTTCATTTCACTTTGTTTATTCGCTTTGAGGAAACTTCATCTTCAGCTGAAGAAGTTTACTAGGTGGTAAACTCGGTACTAAGTCGTCTCGATAGGTACCGTCGCAGTGCCAGATATCCTCCCGTAAAACAGATCTGCACTTTTGTGTTTCGGGATGAGGGCACTGTAGCTAGTGAAATTACCGGGTATAGGATGCCGTTTTTTAGACGCTGTAAAAAACTCAATGCCCTTTTTAACTTCTTAAAAAAGCCCTTTTTCTAAAACTAAGGTGGCAACACTGGTCTTGACCGTCCTGTATACTAACATAAAAAAACCTCTTTAATTTTTCTACTTACAATCGATCAGGGCAACACGTGGTTCTCTACTGAAATTCTCTTCAAACCTGGAACAAGAAAAAATCTTGCTTATAAAGCTCAATAAGAAATATAAAAGATGTAAAAATAGCAAATGAAAGAAATTTGCACAGCATCGGTGGCTCATTGGCGTGGACTGTTTGTTCCAATCTGGATTGTTTAGGTTCAAATAAAGCTACACACCAATCTCTTTTTTAATTTTCGAAATTATAATATGTTCTTTTATCCGACGCTCTTACGGTAAAGGAAAACATCGTGAGAAAATCTGCGCACGCCGCCAAAGAGATTCAAAGAAAGATGCGTAAAACACGGCCAATCCGCACTGGGCCCGATTTAACGACTGAGGCCTATATATCCGCTTGAACGGGCCTGTACACTTTATATCATAAGAAAAAGCTTGCACGATAGTCAGCAAAATACATTAGCAATCAAGCCAACAAGTGAGATTAAAATTGTTTATTTATAATAGTCATAAGAATATCAAGGTCTTTACGTACTTATTCCTTAACCACCATATTTATAAAAGCATACTAAACCCCGTTTCGGAATATTGTCACACTACATCTAAGATATAAAGGGATTACATGGAATTATCCCACATAAACAGTTGTTTAGGCAAGATCCGACTCCCTTGCGGCCCCCACAGTAAAACCAATTCTTTTCAAAAATATGTATTCAGCTTGCATAAGACTGCTGAAGGTAAACAAATTGTCAATAGAAATTACTCATTAAATTGTTAATTATTAACTAACAGCGCACCGCGATTTTTCTCGCGATGCTCACGTTCCAGTGGGAATTTGTTATTTGCTATATTATACTCTCTTGAGAAACTATATATTTGTATTTGTTTAACAAAAATATCATCGTTCTTGTCCAATGACAACAGGATCATTACTGAAACATTATAATTAACTTTTATAGTTGCGTTAAATGTCTATTTAACATGAGGTATTTCAACAATCGTATTGTAGCACTTGATCAAATATTAGATCTCGATAATAAATACCGAAGATAAACCGGAACGCTAGTCGGCAGTTAGGTTATTTATACTAACTCAAAAAAACTGACGAGTTTGTTTGTATGTTTGGTTGAACACGCTTATCTCATGAACTAAATCAAATCGAAAGCGTAATAATAACTGACTAATTCTGTAACATTTGTATTGAATTGTACATTTTTTTATGCAACTTAACATCCTCATAAAGTCATAGTCTCCTTTTATTCAAATAGGAGTAAAGTAGAAATGTTCAATGTTATAAAATTTACTTTTTAATTTTAATTGTTAATACATCGTTCACTTATTAACGCATATGAAACCGTAAGTAAGCTAGTTTTTCAATAGTGTTATGGAAAGGCTAGTACACTGTAAACGATTATCTGAAGGAAAACAATATGGACTTAGTTAAAATGTTTGTAAGATTATTGGCGATCCAAAAGAGTTAGTTTTTTTTCCGGAGTTTTCTCATTAAAATCAACTCTCCAAATCGGTGGTAGATTCGCACTAGGTTTTAACTTCTTTTTTAATTGACGATTCAAAGATTTAACCTTTTGAAGTTTGAATGATTTTACAGTATTTTTTTCAGTTCCATAGTAAACCTAAATTTAATAGATGGATATTGTCTTAGACATTGCGCGACCGTCATCAGAAGGTGTCAGTCGCTACGCCATAGCCTTTCTTTGCATATAAGAGTCAAAATTTAAAATAAAATAGAAAATCAGTGTCCATTGATTCTTAGCACTACACCAAATACAAACTGTACTTTTCCAACATTACTACGTCATACCCATAATAAAAATACGTTTACAAAAAATAAATATGAAATTATAATTTCCTATCATATTTGTTAATAAAATGAATACCTTCCCTTACTGAAAATGCCGCTAGTCTATACGAGAATGAACGTGATTGATTGTCGAGCCAAACGATTTTGTTTACTTTGGGCTATATAGGGCATGCTAATTTTTTTAAGTGACAATAAAATGATTACTGGCTGGAACGTAGCAATCACATTTTAAATAAAGCACTTTATTTCAGAATATAAATTAACATTGCAGCGTGTTTTTTTTAATTTTCACAGACTGATATTATTTCAAATAATTCAAAATTTAAGAGCTTGGTATAACTTTGTCGATGGTAATAGTTTAAAACTATATGTCATTTTTTCGGAGCCGCTTTGTAAAGTATCGATTGTAATCCACAATGGTGTTAGATAACGATGTCTTGTTTTTATTTTCCTATACATATAGTAGTTAAGACTTACGTAAGATACTTTTTTCCCATTAAAAGTTTTCCATCCCTGTCTGTGATACTTCCAAGTATAGAAGCCAATTTTAGAACTCTCAAAAGTACAGAATGTAAGGCAACGAAAATAAATACTACAATTGCCAAGGAGATTTGGAAGCGTTCCCAGCTGAGCTACGAGGATAAATCATAACACTTGTGGGTTAATATTATCTAACATATTCTAAAATAGGTCCACTTACAGTTATTTACGATGACAGCTTAATTTTAAGTTGTAAATAATCCTTGAATTAAGTTTAAGTTATGTTGCTATTCGTTCAATTAAATTAATGACTTTTTGCTATGTTAAAATTAATGATAGCATACGACTACATACTTTTATTGTTAGAAGTGTCAAAACTCCAGCACCTAAAAATAATTTTACTACTAAATAGCAAATGAAGATTTCATATACCTCTCGTCACAAGAAAAGGTGATCGTAGTTAGATACAATAATAATATTATGAAGTCTGTTAAAAATAGTAAATATACTTTCTGACACACGTTACCACAACTGCGATATGACGTAAGAACCACAGATTTAACACATTGTTGCCTTATACCCAATTCCAACTTTGCAATGTCTCCATACAAATGATTAGGTAACCCATCCCGGATTAATATCGCTGGGTAAATTCTATGAACATTTGGTGCTTGATAGTTTAGTTAAGCCGGAGTGATTTGGGGTATGTATGTTCTATGTAAATACTCGACGAATTCAACAAGTGGCCCTACTTGGAAAGGCAACTAGTTTAATTTACGATTTATTATTTACGTTGCTTTACTGAATAGTTTTCATTAAGTTTTAAAAACTCTAAAAAATTAAATGCTTGAAACATTATCAATTTTATTATACTGTAACGAACAAATCGTTAGGAGGTAAACGACTTTGCTTGTTCACTTGTTTATATTCACTAATTAACTACTCATTTCTCACTAAATAATACATATATTTGAGTCATCATCAGCTCATTAAACGTCCCCACCGAGGGGCACGAGCCTACCCGTATAGGGTGATTAGGCCTTAGTCGTCCACGCGGGCCAAGTACGGATTGGACGACTTCACACACAACCTTCGAATCTCTTCGCAGGCGTGCATGAAGGTTTCCTCACGATGTTTTCCTTCACCGTAAGAGCGTCGGATAACGTACATATATTTCGAAAATTCGAAAACACATTGGTACGAGTCTGGATTCGAACCTCAGCCCTCCTGGTAGGAAGGCGACAGTCCGCACCATTGAGCCACCGACGATATTTGAGTGACTGTTGGTAATACTGAAATAACAGTTTTTTACAACATGCATAGAAATAGGTGATGTCAACTGCTAGGGATTAACCTGCGTGGAAATTATTAAGAGAGGCCTTCATTCAGCATGGGACATATTAGGCTGTAATTATGTTATATAAATAGGTATATTATATCGGAGCATTCACCAAAATAATATTTATTCAATTTTTGTCTGTCTGTCTGTCTCTTCGTTCCGAGTCATCTCTGAAACGGCTCAATTGATTTTGATAGGACTTTTATTAGCAAGTAGCTGATGTAATAAAAAAAAATAATATACTTTTCATTCAGAAAATCTTCTTATTGTAAGAAAATAAAGTATTATTTTACAGCGCGGTGCGCAGCGCAAGTCACGCGAGCTGCGCGCCTTATGAAACGATTTCAATAGCTGACCCCGGATAAAGATTTATTACCAAGGAAAATTCGACTGCATCAATTATTATTTTCTTTCCCACGTGTGTACTTTCTCCGACCCGCTTGTACCCCCCTCAATCATGAGTTCGGACTTGTGTTATTCTTTTTGACAGTTTATAGTATGAGTGCACGTGTAGCCCTCATATTGGGATATTGAATACGTAGATATTTATTATCATTTTCCTATGTCTATTCTGTGGCGGTATACAGTATACCCTCGAGTTCTCAAATCAAGTTAAATTGCCAATGCTACTCTTTCGTGTTTCGGAAAGAGGACACTGTAGCTGTTGCATTTACTGACGAATGATTTTGGATGACGAACAACGTAAGAGAAATCAACTTCTTACCATATTACAGAATATTGCTTAGTTAGAAATATTACCTATAAAATATATAACCAAAGAATCGTACAACCTCTCAAGAAAGCCTATTCAAAAAGAAGTGACAAATATAATATCATCATCAGCTTATTAACGTCCCCACCGAAGGGCACGAAACTACCCGTAAAGTGTATAGGCCGTAGTCGTTCCACGGGGGGTCCAATGCGGATTCATCGAGCGGACTCTTCGCAGGCGTGCGCAAGTTTATTCACGATGTTTTCCTTCACTGTAAGAGCGTTGGATAACGTACATATTATTTCGGAAACACATTGCTTTGCATGGGATTTGAACCTGCACCCTTCAGATCTGGAGGCAACAGTCTCCACCAATAAGCCAGCGACGCTGCAAAATCCCAGGTTAGCTGATGACAAAAGGTGACACAAATATAATATAAACATACAAAAGCTATACATTTATCTTCCATATCGTACGTAATGCATGTCCAGTTGACATAGCAACCATTTAATGACTATTATCAAAACTTAACGACTATCTTAATTGTTCTGAGTCATTTTATTAGCAACGGCTCAGTCGCTAAGCACAAGTAGGTAAGTGGACTGTGAAATATGTTATCTCAATATTATTACTTATGCGTTATATTTTGAATAATCTTTGCAGGACAATAATTAACTTTTTTAATACTACTAAGTCCCAGACAAGCTACGGGCCGCCAGATGGTAAGTGGTTACCGAAGCCTAGGAACGCTTGCAATACCTGAGGCACTACATTACATTACAAATGTTCTACGTTGTAGAACATTTGAAAGATAGCTTTTTACTCGCCGCTTAAAAAGGACCCTATACAATATACCCCTGGGAAAACCTCGACAGGGAGCTCATTCCACAATTGGAGCGTTTGCGGGAGGAAATTCCTCTGAAACCGTCCTGTACACGACTATAGATCTAAGGTGTGAAAATGGACCCGTAGATGGCGAGATGTGCGATAATGTAAGGAAGCTATGGGCATAATTTCAAACAGTTCCTTAAACACAAACCGTTGCATAATTTGGAATTGAAATCGGAAAGGAAGAATGGTGGCACCCATTACTTGATACAAAATATATTTGCGAAACATTCTCGAATAGAAGATTGTAGAATAAAAACAATTGCAGTAAGGCTATGCCAAACCGTATCATAAGTCAAAGCGAAGATAAACTTACGCCTCCGGTTGTATGACATAACTGTGATAGTAGTTATGTAAACACAGCGATATCATTGAATATTGTTTTGTTTATATTGAAATTTAACATCATTTTCGTGCAGTTTTAATAATTTATCACTTTTCCATAAATTTGCTTATTTAAAAATATCTACTGACATTCACACGGCGCCATCTAGTCCCAAACTAAGCATTTAGCCTGTAATATGGTACTTAACAATTTATAAACATTCATACTTCTCACCGAAGGGCACGAGCCTACCCGTACCCGGGTGTATTAGGCCTTAGACGTCCACGCGGGGGCCCGCGTACTGGGCAGTACGGATCGGCCGACTTTACGCACAATCTTTGCATTTCTGCGTAGGTGTTCGCAGGTTTCCTGACAATGTTTTCCTTTTACAGCAAGAGCGTTGGATAAACGTACATTATAATTTCGGAATCCTGAAATGACATTGGCACTTGGCGAGATTTGAGCCTGTACCCTTCAGATTGGCAGACAACAGTCCACACTAATGAGCCACCGACGCTCTTACACTATATAACTGTTATACTGTTGGTTACAAATTAGCAACTGCAATGTATTCCGTTTTCGTAATCTATGTTTGGAAGACAATAATTAAATTGGCTCTCAATGCCAGCTTAGCCGTCTGCTTAATAGCATTATTCTATAAAATATATAATCTTCTACACTTTTGAAATAACAGAATCAATTTAGAGGTTTTTCTAATTATCTTTTTACATAAGTAATGAGTTTTTTGCAAATATAGTAATGCCGCATGTTGCATTTAGTAGGAACATCACATGTTGTGTATTTTAACCATTCGTATAAGAATACGGATCGACTCGTGCTCGGTGGGGACGTATGAGCTGAGATGATGTATAATAATAACTACAAAATCATGGTAGTTAACAAATGTTTGTCTTGCATTAAATTATGAGGATGGTAATCTCTATATGGAATAAACGACTGTCATTACAGTTTTGATGGAGTAGTTTGACATTGCTATGTCCACTTTACTCACTAATTACAATAACAAGTGAGCCGGTTTCGTACGGCTTAGGTGACAGGTCATCCACACTAAAGAACTGATATTTTTTTAAACCTTAAGGTTAGGTAGCTTAAGCTAAACGTTCTGATTTGAATCTACTGGTTTTCGTGAAGGTTTTAGTGTCATATGTGTTTGTATATTTCGCTGCTGAGTGTTCATTCCTTATAAGTAATCATCATCAACAGCTTATTAAACGTCCCCCTGAGGGGCAAGCGCCTACCCGTATAGGGTGATTAGGCCTTAGTCGTCCACGCGGGTTGGACGACTTCACGCACAACCTTTGAATCTCTTCGCAGGCTAGCGTGTCGGATGACGTACACATATTTTTCGAAAATTCGTAAACACATTGGTACGTGGCCGGAATTGAACCTCAGCCCTCCCGGTAGGAGAGTGACAGTCCACACTATTGAGCCACCGACGCTCTTATAAGTAAGAATTGAAGAAAATGTGAACAAAATTCGCATCGAACGACAGCAGAGCCATGTCCAGCAGTGGACTGCAATAGATTGAAGAGAGAGCTCTCTCTCAGCAGAGCACCGTCATCAAGATGAATACACACTTTTAATATGCTTAATAGAGTTTAAATCTTGTAATTGTTATAATATTCTGAATTGTGTAGTAAAGTTAAAAAATAACATAGGAAATTAACTTAAAGAAGCAAATATTGATTACTCATTTGTATAATTTAAGGGTTGTGCAAACAAACTCTTGAGGTAACTGGGTCAACCCTGCGCATCATTGAAACTCCTTCAGTAATTAAATCTAAATTGTTAACCGTATTTCATAAGTACCCAATTACTCGATATAATGGTGCGGGACGGCTCGTCTACCTTTATATTGTAAGGGCAAGGGATAAAATTACTGGGGGCGATTATAAACGTAATTAGTCTCTTTAATTGTATAATTTTGTCACTAAACGGGTGCAATTCGTTGAAGTAAGTTATGTTTTTTTTTCTAATTTTACTAGTTATATTGTCCTCATCCCGAAATTAAAAAATGCATAACACTCCTATTTCACGGAATGATATCTGGCACTGCGGTACCGAGTCTACCACCTAGTAAAATATACGAGTATTTTTTTTCACATGATGGTAAGTGATACAGCCACCTATGGATACTCGCAACTCTGCACAAACAACAAGTGTGAAAAACTTTAAAAAGGAGAGACGAGGAAAAATAGTGAAGGTTCTTCGAAAATTTTTCTATTTCCTCTGTTTCAAAATAGACTTTGGAGTAAACAAAGTTAAAAATGCACGCCACAATATAAACGTAAATTACCTCAGGAAACGCCTAGCTCGATTTATTCACGAGAAAACGTCGTGGCAAACAATGGGTTTTCTATTGTTTTACCAAATTGAATATGTTTTTTTTTTCAACAGTGAAGAACCACGATATCTCTTCTGTCTTGCTATGTGTTTGTATTCGTCACAAACTTGTTTTGTATTTGTTTTGTTGGGTTTAAGATACCTAACATCCGTCATAATGGATAAAAGACACAGAACAGTGTTTATTTAATAATTCACTTGTTAATTAATTGTTTAGAGTAGCCATATTTAAGCTGTAAGACTATGTAATGAGTATATGCATAAAAAAGTTTAGTTTTTTTACCCTTATAACAAAGAACTATTATTACTAAGGCACATGTAAAATACAATGACCTGGCAAATTAAAATTTTACAAACATTTTTTTTTGTAAAATTAAATAAAAATTTAAATAAAAAGACGCACGTGTGTAACATGACATCAATAACCAATTAACACCTATTTTATGAATACTCTATGTTTGTTAGTACACATACGAAACAATTACGTAATTAGCAGTTTAATTTGCAAATAGGCTGTAAAAACGAACATGCTTACAGACCAACAATGTTGAGATAAAATCGTCGACATTTATTTGTTACATGTTAATTAGCAAGTGTCGTGACAAAGGGAGCTAATGTTACACGTCTAATTAAGTATAGATTGTTATACAGTCTATCTTTATGGCTGTCATATGGTCCAAATAAACCTAGGAAGCCTTCAAAAATAATTTTTAATCAATTCTAAAAAGCCATAGCCATGTATATTTTGAATTTGAATTAATGGTAGGCGGACTGCAGTAGCCAAGCAAACTATTTATGGGCCTAACCCAACCACGAAAGCGTAAAGTTGTCTTAAGTCGGTATTCTAGAAAGAGACTCAAGAGTTGATCTTTCCTTAAGTAGAGTAAGAAGGGGATAGCACTCTATACGAGACATATCACCATCCCTTTCTAACTTAATTTAAATAAATGTTGAGTTTCGTTCTAGAATAGGGGCCTCAGACCGCGAAAGTCGAAAGCTAGGAACACCTACATTTCTAATTAACAGGTATTATGCTGTACGGCGCCTGGATATTACGTAAAGAAGATTTAAGGAGCTAACCGTGGATATTACGTAAGGAAGATTTAAGGAGCTAACCGTGACGTAGTAAGTTTCAGTAATGAAAAACGATTATCGTGCAAAAGCTCGTAAGCACACGTCTCTGCAATATTGAAAAATATCGTTCCTTCCTTGGTACTAGGAATACAGTGAGATATCATCTATCGTTTCTCAAAGATCCGGATAGCTTTTAGTATATTAAATATGGAAGGGCAATACATCACAAATATATCACCTACTTTATACATGTATACAACATATTTATGATGATTTGACCTGAAATATTTCGCGTTTTACTGAAATGAGAGAGCTGGCAGCCGCGCAAATTTGGCGAAACTGTAAGTTTAAATAATATGTGTACATAAATAGTTTGAAGGTAATGAAGTGTGAATAAGGTAACAGGTTGACAGTGCAAATACTTTTGACCCTCAGGTTTATACTATTTCCTACAAGACGAAAAAATTTATAAATTTACGGAAGCAAAGGTTTTATCTTGAATATATTAATCATGTTTGAAGAAGCAAATATACGATTTATTTATACTATCCTATTGAACATTCAAGGCTACATACTTATAACCGGTTGGATTTATTTTTAAGTAGGTACAAATATTTTATAAACATGTCCGATACGAAAAGGTAGTGTAGAAAACTATATCGAAGTAATCACGATAAATAAAAGTACGAATTTTTTTTTTTAAATACAAGAAACACTCTGCAGCAACATGATAAACCAAAATGGGCTACTATAAAAATAAAACAACTAATAAGCCGGATCTAGCATAGATTTTTTTTAATAAAGTGTTGTGTTGTTGTTTATTAGCAATAAGTATTTTGTTAACTGATATTCCAATTTAATTTATTTGTACAGTTTTTCACATTCGAGTCAAACACTTCGCCTTGTCTAGTGTAAATATCGACGATGATCTACATATTGTTTGACAGAAAAGAAACGACCAACGCTACCCATCCCTAATCAATTGAAGAGTAATGTCACGTCACTAATATCCCTCTCTTGACATTAGCATTGTCGCGGGAAACAGTCATATTGTAACATTAGGATTTAATGTAACAATAAATGTTATTTAAAGTTAAAGAATCATTTAATAATATTAAGTATGTTCATAGTCACTTTACTGTTATACTCCCCAGATACTACTCTCTGCTTAATTTATACAACCTACACCAGCGACCTTTCGCATGTGTTCGGTTCATTGGGCCGGAGGGCATGTCATGCTACGTTTGCCAAGACGCAGATTTCAAAAGCTTCTTGAAATGAATAAAATACAAAAAATAAGCAAAGACATACCTCTCCAGATGTCATACAGGAATGGTTCAAATATATCCTTTAATTTTTTTTTTTATCGGTAAATGAAATTTTTATTTTGGTCTTCCATTCTCATACTCATCACAAAAAATACACAGCGTAAAAATAAATTTTACATCACAATTTAATCACCTATACTAATAAATAAAATTAGAGTGTCTGTAATATTAAAATATTTCTTTCTTCATGTATATGACCATAGAACCATTTTCTAAAATGTGTTTCTGTCTATCTGTTTGTTCTGGGTAATCTCTGAAACAACTGGACCGATTTGGAGGGGACTTTTTTTGGCAGGTAGCTGATATAAAAAGGAAAAATAAAATTAGCCTAATTTTATGTTCGAAAAAACTTTTTTATTTAAATTTATAATGTAATGTTGTTCCGAGCAGCGGTGGTAACTCCTTGTAAAAATATAACGAACTAAATTATAACACTGTCAATGAAAAGGCCAGCATATTTATTCTGGTGCTTGTAAATGTTTATGGACGGCGGTGTGTCACTTACCACTAGGAGATGATCGTTTGCCACTTATACCAGAAAATTAAATCGATGACATAGTCGTCTTTCGGTTGACGATATCGCAAGTCAAGCATTTTGTAGTGCTCTTGCATCGGACGAGTGTCTTTTAAATACTATCTACAGTCTCTCCGAGCTTTGGAAGATACTTGGTCCCGGCTACTTTCTGAGAGTAGGAGACGTTAGCATACCAATCTACTATAGGCCTGCGTGGTAGGCCAGGCCCAAACAATGGAAAGTTACAGGCCGGTTATCTAGACTGAATCTTGAAGATTCTTGAATGGCAATCACGTACCGGCAAACGTAGCTTAATAAGGGCCTTAGTGATAAATAAATATTAATATTGACAGACATTCACACAGCGCTTTCTAGCCCTAAACTAAGCATAAGCCTGTAATATGGGTTCTAAACAACGGATAAACATACTTATATATTTTTTTTGTAAAAACATATTAATATAGAAAACACCCAGACCATTGCAAATGGACATATTATTCATGCACACAAATGTTTGTTCTGCCCGGGGATCGAATCCGGAACCCTTGGTGAAGTCGCCGAAGTTTTTAACCATTAGATACACTAAATGGGTTGTCAATTCCAAAAGATGACAGTAGCCGCAAGATGCGACTTCAGTTTCAACCGGCGAGAGTGGGAGGTATCGGTAGAGGCCTATGTTAAGCAATACATAATATTATTATGAACAAACATTATTATGAACTTTTCAATTTACAATAAGTTAGCAACAATCATCCTTATGAACATATTATAAGCCAAATGATCTTAATACACAAAGTTGCCTCATACACCTAAATAGTCGTCATTGTTCGACGACAGGGTGAGTTAGTCAAGCGCGACGGGCATAAAAATGGCCGTAAACCTTGTCTCGTTAATGCTAGTGCTTGCGAGGATACAATAAAGTTGCCATAGGAGGTGTGGTTATTTCAATAAGCAACTTGCTCAATGCTTTGGGCTGTTGTCCTCCGACCCGGAGGGCTAAGGTGCCACGTACTAATGTGTTTTCAATTAATCCGACGCTCTTACAGTGAAGAAATAAATCGTGAGGAAACCTGCCCACGCCTACGAATAAATTCAAAGGTTGTGCGTGAAGTCGGCCAGCCCGCACTGCGCCCGCTTGGACGACTAAGGCCTAAGCAATCTTTACGGGTAGGCTCGTGCCCTTCGGTGGGGTCGTTTTATGAGCTGATAATGATGATGATAAGAAAGATGTTTGTGTGGACTAATTGGGATGTTTTACCGCTGGAACCGAACGTATCACGCGCATAGACAATAGATTCAATGGATTCATGTATTTATTAGGTCTACCAACACTTTACAACACTTACAGATACAAAAAACATAATACATAAAGAAAAAGACAGAGTGCATCAAGCTATGACAGGTAAACACCTCGTGACTTGAAAAAGTAATAATAATATAATAAGCGCGTAGGGACGTGACGACCCCATCGCCCGCTGGTGGTATTAGCTTTATGCTAGTATCATCGGTGCAATCAGTCACGGCGGGCAGCTTGTGGCGAGCTGATGGTGTGTGGCGCGCACCTCGGTCCCGTGCTCCGGGGAAGTCTTGGTCTTCGCCCTCGTCTCACTGTGGGGGCGAAGTGGACCCCATGAGGACCAGATCCCTACCTCCCGCTTGCCTTCATTGGCCGTCGGGAGTGAGTCGCTAGAGCTATATGCTCGGGGGTGGAAGTGTCTAATGGCGTAATAGCGAGGAAACCCGCTCCGAGTGACCTGCGTAGTTACTCGCGATGGTGAAATCGTGCCGCACCTCTCGACACCCCTAGCCGCGAGCGCCCATTTGCCCCTCTGTCGCCCCACTGCAGGGACCATAGGGGCCCATCTAGCCGCTGCGAGTCACCGCCTGTCTATTTTACTGTGACTAGTTTAATGACAGGCGTCCCGTGTCTCCCTATAGCCCAGATATCTAGTCCACCAAAACTCATTTTATATGCCCAGTATCGTAGTTTCCATATATTTACAATAGTCTTTACACCTGGGGGTCATCATTGGTTGTATCATATTGTGCATTCTGTGATGGCATCCGCCACGTGTAACACATACAAAGATTAAACATTCGAAAAAAGGCTCTTGCTGTTGGCTTCGGCCCACACATGCCTTCCAAAGGACCGGGCCACTATTTGGCCCGTGAATCTTAAGGATTTCGAACAAATAATATAAAATATCTACTGACATTCACACAGCTCCATCTAGCCCCAAGTTAAGCGTTAGCCTGTGTTATGGGTACTAACAACGGATAAACATACATACATATATTTTTGTAAATACATACATTATACATAGAAACACCCAGACCATTACAAACAGACATGTTCATGCACAACAAATGTGTTGTACTGCCCGGGGATCGAACCCGGAACCCTTGGTGTTCCGGCCGACCTCTCAGCTATAAGTATACTTATAGCTACAAAAATTTAAATCAAAGTAACGAATGAATTCAAAAAATTTAGTAAAAAACAATTAGTCAAACCACCTTCTTGTAAGTAGTGATTTGAGCCTGGCAAATGAGTCTGTGTGAACATCGATATTACTGTAATGATTAAGTAACTTACACAGCCGTGCGCGGCGTTGCACCGAGGGTTTTTGCGATGGGGATGGGACAGCGAGCAGGAACGCGAATTTAAATAACTGTAATAACGACGGACTATCTATTTTTGGTTAAGATTTTATTATTGTGTTCCACCCGTGCAACGTACGACCGCTTAATGGGTTGAAAAGCTATCTGAAACTTATAATTAATTTCATAATATCCTTATAGCTCACACTTTTGCATTATTATTCACAAACACATTTTTTAAATTCATAATAATATAGTGTGTCGGTTCATAATCTACACCATGAGTTACATTTTTGTATTTCCATAGAAAGGTATCAAATTAAAATAAATAAATGAATATCCACTGACATTCACACAGGGCCATCTAGTCCCAACTAACCTATTATGTGGGAATCAAACAATGGACAACATACTTTTAACATTTTTTGTAAATACAACATAATATACTTTTAGAAAACACCCATACAAACAGACATGTTCATGCACACAAATGAGTTGGTCGGGATCGAACCCGAAACCCTTGTATAGAGTCGACGTCTCTACCATGACACCCATTAAAATGAAAGCCGCTCCGATAGATGATAGAACTCAACTCAGTTAATCTGCCAGACAACATACTATTTGACACGTCAAAAGTTGAAAAGCCATTTTTAATAACCCGGCTTAGGTCGCGTGGATTAGGGTCCAACTCTCATAGCCTTGCTGATTAACTAAAATGATACGGGTATCTACAAATAGTTATACGCGTGTATTATGACGTGACGTACATGAAAATTTACGAAAGGCATTCGCAGTCCAGTTGAATTACGTTCGACTGGAAGTTTCTTTTGCAATTATAGATTTTCCTAGCTAATTTAAACCTTTCAACGACAGGAATCCAGAGACAATAGAAAATCTATTTTTCTTACGCTTTTAGGTGTCATTGACGTTCAAAGGGTTATGAGTATTTTTGGGGACACCATGTCGTCTTGACTATTTGTGGGTATTCCGAGACATAAGCATAACATTCACAACTAATTCCTTAGAATAAATGACGAGTCTGGTATAACTTTGCTTATACGAAATCAGACAGCTTATATCAAGAAGTTTGACTTCTTGATATAAGCTGTGTTGACGGCTATCAAGTCAAAAGCGTCAGTGGCTCATTGGTGTGGACTGTTGCCTTCTAATCTGGAGAGTGCAGGTTCAAATCCCACCACGTACCGAATTCTTTTCGAATTTTCAAAATTATACATACGTTTATCCGACGCTCTTACGGTGGAGGAAAACATCGTTAAGTAACCTGCGCTCGCCTACCAAGAGATTATAAGGTTGTGCTTGAAGTCGACCAATCCGTACTTGGCCCGCGTGGACGACTAGGGCCTATACACCCTTTACGGGTAGGCTCGTGCCCCTCGGTGGGGACGTATAATGAGCTGAGATGATGAGACGATATATTAGTATGCATGTAATTGTCATAAACCATAATTTTCTTGAAGTTGCCTTTAAGATTTGGCATTGGAACATATGTAGCTTTTAGCGTATAATGGGTAGCAGCTTATATAACCAAACCTTGTATGGGCATAGTTATCTCCAACTCGCCTACAAAGCATGGAGATTATGGCAAAACGTTTGACTACGTGGATCATTTCTGAGTCTGGCAGTGGACTAATACGAACTGTTAAATTACGATCAACTTAGTATAAGTAGTTGTAAAATATAAAATACAATAAAATTAACTAATAATAATATTTATTATTGTTTCCGTGATAAATATATTAAAATGTATCAAATAAAGCTACTTTCGGATAACATGCGTAGGTATGACAAACATACAAGTCAATGACCTTAACAATTCACATCAAACTGTCGTAACAATGAAACGGCACTATATTTGATATACGTCCCTAATGTAGGTTAGCGATCATCACAAACGGACATAGCGAATATTTCCTAACACCTACGAACAAAATGTTTTGTTAGGTTAACAAGGGATTTTTGATGCATTCTTATATAAATATACGTAGAATATGAGGAAAATATTACCTTTAGATCAGGAATTGATGGGTAGTTATTGGACAATAAGTGAAGGTTACTACGTCCGGGTCAAGTAGGTAATCGAGTTTTACCCTTCTTTGACGTCACTCAAAGTCAGTCCTAGCGGTCATAAAAACATATTTCTTACATAACCTATTACACTGGATTGAAATAATCTGGAATAGGTGTTAGTTATAAAGAAATTCTTCATGGAGCGATTTGGCAGATATCTCGGCGTCCATAACATTTTATGTAGGATCACTCGCGTGCCCAGTCCAAGCTCGTTTGCAGTGAAGTATTTATTATATTTTGACTAGCCGACCCGTCAAACTTAACTGCCTACGTGGTCTTGTGGGCACAACTTTCGGCTGCTTGACCTGGGAATCGTGGTTTCAAATCCCGCGGGAACGTCGACTTTGTCAAAACTGATTGTCATGTCATAGTTGCCATTCCCATCTTTTTCGATTGCTTTCACAAAAATGTTATTTTATCTCATAAAATTATACGTGAAAACTTTTCACAATGTACCCTGAAACGAGACGGTTTGTATAATCCCTAAGGTAACTTGACGATAACACTGTTTCCTCAGATTGTTTGGTCATCAAGGCCTATATGCTAACGAGTTATATCTCTCCTAGTCCTTATATTGCGTGTCCAGCAGCGTCCACTGGTTTCACTTTTATGTAACATCTTATTTATTTATTTATTCTTTATTTATTTCAGACAGGTCCATAAGATTAGTAACAATATTCTTACACGTTAGGGTTAGTAAACTACATCTTATACATTAACAACACACTTATGACAATTTGTGAAATTCTAAGTAAGGTACCCCTAATAATTGTAATAATACAACTATTAGGAGCACTCAATGACACAAACATATCTAAATAGGTACATAAGTATATTTTTTTTACATTTAAAACTAAGTAATGTACACAGTACCTACACAGCACAAGCGCAATGTGATAGGGCCTGAAACTGCATTCACCTACCACGTTTCTTATTGGGAATGCAGTAGTACCATCTCCGCATCAGCGGGAAGTCCACCTATCCACGAAAACCCTCAGAATTCCATTGGCGTTGTTTCTAAGTCTTGTTAAAACAGAGGCACAACGTTTTCTGATTACAGCAGCAAACCCGTCAATTCGAGCCTCTGCAAACATCGCAGACGCACTACAGCTTCTAGGCAACCCCAACAGTACTCTGAGTGCATTATTGTATTGGACTCGCAGATCGCTGTATTCCCGCCGCGTAAAGTTTACCCACAAGCTGCATGTGTAAAAAGACTGTCAGTAAGCTTAAAAAGGGTCAGTTTTACAGCTCTTGAACAACGGCAAACCGGCGGGCCAACATATTGCATCGCGCAGCCAGCGACCTACGCTCCCTATCAATATCAATATTATCCTCAAGGTCTTCAGTAACCCAGTGACCTAGGTATTTAAACTTATGTACCCGAGTCAACCGTTGACCCTTGAGGGTGATATCCGGAATGTCATTATATTTTACATTTCTCGACTTAAATAACATCCATTCACTCTTCTTAATATATATGAGACCATGTGTTAATGCATACTTTTCACATATTAGAATGTACATTATGGTTTGGCAATACATGATTGAGTTTTGAGTTGAAAAGTAACTATAAAACCAACAAAATTTTGAATGGTATTATTTTGAAATTGATTGACTACCTCCAAAGTTTAAGATCGCTTTTGTGCTTGGAAAAACGTGCTTTGATTTCTTCTGGCAAAGAAATCTTTCTTATGATAGAGTTGGACCAACACAATATAATAATGGTTGGGTTCAAGCCTACTCAGAGCCCCTTAATATTTTTTGCACTTTATCCTAGTTTGTATAAATAAATACGATTCCTTTGCTTACGTAAGTTAACACCGACGGCTATCTGGGCATTGTAGTTCTTAACCTAACAAAGTACTATGAATAAGTTCAATTTTGGTTGGCTTACACTACGCTAGCTTTCATGTAATAAAGGTTTTACGTGGACAACAGCCACGTCCTTTAGAGATAAATGTCAAGCAGTTCCACGCTCGGACATGCCCTCGGGCACGTTATTAAATTTTTGTGTGGCCCCTTTGCGATCACCAATTGTGTGAGATGCGGACAGCGCTTGCACTTGACAGATGTGGTTTAGAAATTAATAAATTTATTTTCGTAAGGCCGAGTCCGATCACAGAATAAAGACCTCTTCTTTTGCCTAGCTTTATTATCTCCGAATTATTTGCATCACAATAATTTTGAACTATGTCTATGGTGATATTAGTGGTGTTATAAAGCTATTATTTAATGCACATGGTGAAGACAAGATCATTATTTTTTGGAACATAAGTAATTTTTTTTACATTAAATAGGCCAGCGCCATTGACTACGCCATTTTAACTTTAACTGTGCCTGGCCAAATAAACAATAAGGACACCGAGGAGTTGCAATGGGTAAGTTTTCGGTCATTATCATAAATAATAATTTGACGACCCATGTAGTGTAATAAACATGTGTTGTGGTATGGTTGAAAGTTGCCTACTACACTAAGTTCCGGGGTTCGACTATCGTGCACTAAACATGACACATGGTGTACACGTCTACTTGTATTGATATGGTCGTTTCTAAGCATAAAGTATGTATTAACAATAAATATGTTCATCACACACAGTTCATGTTTAATTTGGGGAAATATGCCGATTGTGGATTTCTGTGGATATTTATGTATACTTGCTTTACTAAGATCGTCGACAGACCACTTACTGCTACCAATCTATCGAATTCCGCGCTACAAGTCTAAAGTAACAGCTGCTAAATCTTTGACCATTTATAAGTCCGTTTTAAACTGAGTGAAGACAATAACAACACCATCCCTTCAATCGCAGGGAAAATTTAGTGCGCAGTAAATGTTAACTATAAAAGTTTATGTTTTTCCGGCGGTGTATTTTTAGAGTTGTTTTTATTGCTGCAATATTGATCTTTGAAAGTCTATTGAATTGAGAGTAGTGGGGATTTGTTGAAACGAATAATATTGGGTTAAATTAAATTACCAGAAAGCTGTGTTATGTTTTACCTGGTCTTCTTCTTCTTAGCGTGTCGAAGGCAAACACACACTCAAATTTTAGCGGCCCAGAAAGCAGCCACAGCGACAGCACTACCTGACGTTTCGGTAACTTAGAAATTAACAGGGCCATAGGTAGACTCTGTGCTATAAATGTGTAAAATATTTTTTTTTATTATTCACATTATATCTAAGACAGAATACAGAGAACAATACTCCTTCTTAGCGTTCCATAACCGTATCACAACTCACAGCGGGTAATTGGCAGTCAGCTCCACACCTCAGCCAAAAAAGAAATTTTTAAACACCTGGCAACTCACGAAGAACAATTTGAATACTATCGTAACATACAAAATGCTTCATTACTCCATAACCGTAGACCCACTTTATGAGTTTGAATTCAATACAATAAATAAGTTCAAGGTTCTATTCATTGATCGAAACGTTTTGTTACTATCTGTTGAAGTTTTAAATTTGAAATTCTTTGAAGATTCTCACCTTGACCTTAAACATACAATAAATTGAACATACAATTGATAAATGATGGCCCTTTGTATTCGAAAAATTCCAAAAATGTTTAATCAAATTTGTGTTGGATATAGTTTCTGCCTTTATGGTTGTAGTTCTGAGCGTTGGGTTCGCAGGGTCATTTGGTAGTTGTGGGATCGAATCTCATAAGTAGATCGCATAGTGAATGTCACTTTGTACACTTATTTCTAGTCTGGTTAGAATATTGCAGGATGAAGCACGAAGGAATATAAGAAAGAAATTCGAAGGAACAGTCGGTCTTGGCTACAATGGACGGCAGTCCATAACACCAAACAATCCGTATTGGGCCCGCGTGGTGTGTCAGGACCTAATCTCCCGATAGCTTTGCTGTGCAGGAAAGCTTGTGCGCTGTAAGGGGTATTTATTCATGATGGTTGTTTGACATATTTTGTAAAGAAAGTGTTTATGCAATAAGTACAGCTGCCATGGTTCAGAATTTATCGCTCATGAAAAACAGCAAATGAGGTTAAGCGGACCTGACAATGCTTAGTAACCCGCTAATATTTTTTGAGTATAAGTTTGCGTATGTTACTTTCTGCGTTTAGGATACTGTACATTGAGGTAAGAACATTGCTTAGTTTGAGGGCAGAAGAATTTGGCTAAAAAGAACAGAATCAGTGTTTCGCACAGCACGTTCAGCCGTCTTTCAAATCTGTTAATATCGCGTTATATAATGCTTATAATTGACGCCAAAGGCATAACGCAGTTCAAAAATCTCGACAATAGCCTAGGGTTTGTTTGATGTTTATCAATCTGTTTATACTCGCACCAACTCGATAAGAAATAACGACTTGGAACGGAATATAATTTCCAACAATATTTATTTGCTAGTTAAAAATATTTTTGGAAGTGTAGAAGGTATTAGTTACCATATAGCTGTAAAAACAAATTTAGTACCTACTTTAGAAGTAGAAGATGAAATCCAATGGTTTTGAATGCGTCGGGGTTGTTTTGTACGCAAGCGCAAACAATATCGTAGGATTAACCAAAGTAATTATTTAATACGTAATAAGAAAACCATTAAGCAAGAACGGAAGACATAAATAATACATTTAGAGCGTATTTATTAAGCATACTACAAATTATTACTGATGATTTTAATTAGTAATCATCACTTGGAATGGTAAGTCAGTGGAAAACCCAGTTTCGTGAATACCTTATACACAAGGGAACCGGTTCGATCCAGTTATAACATCAAAGCGCCGACTCGAGCGGAAGACAGGATGTCAGCGGTCCACTGATTTAATAAATACCTTTACGCTTGTTTTTCCACCTTTGAATAAATAAAGGCTTATCAGCTCTTTACACAGTTACATTAACAAGAGTTTAGTGTAATGATTAATAATTGTAAAATTAATAAATACTTGGGGTATTTAAATTAAAAGATGACGGTTTCGACACTTACTCGTGAATAGATCTCAACAACTGAACATATAGCATAAATTATAAACTGTTGAAAGTTAAAACCAGAAGCGATGGTTTTAAGTGCTCACCAAAATGCAAATTCGTGAAAGCCAAGCCCAATTCATAATATCTCCGAAAAGGCTTAAAAATGGCCAGAATATTACGCGAAAAATGATTCAGCGTAGGCAAGTTATGCCGGAGTATATTAATTGAGCAAATTTTCATTTTCTATAAATACACCACAGGCCTTGATAAATATTAAATAAAGGCTGTAATTAACGAAAAATAATAAAATGGTGTAGGCAGAATATGGGCGTTCTATATCATTGTTTGTACACAGTGTCATTAAAATCTTGAGGTTTTTTTTACTTTACTTACATAAATCACTTATTACATAGATTTGCTTATGAAACGGAAATGGGAGCTCAGACCACTTACTTATAATCGGTAGTAATCCTGATTGCGTAATTATTATTATAATATTTTAACGTGAGTCACTGGAAAATAATAAGAATCACAAATTGATTAATTTCCAAGGAAATTGTTATCAATTTCCTTGAAAATTAATAAATTTGTGGAGTTTAACGTTTTTTTTTTTAAATTATAAGTGTACAGGACGGTCTGGACGCTCACCTGATGGTAAGTGATACGCCAGACCATGACAGAGCGCCATTAAAGGAGACCAACAACTGATAGTTATTATCCTCCATCAATGCCGCACTGCGCCCGTCACCCGAGACAACAGATGTTAGGTCTCTTATACCCGGTAATTTCACTAGCTACAGTGCCCTCATCCTGAAACACAAAGTGCATAACACTCCTGTTTCACGGGATGATATCTGGCACTGCGGTGGTACCTACCTAGACGACTTAGTATCGAGTCTACCACCTAGTAAACGTTATCGATAACTTCTGCCTAACATATGAAAAGTATTTTCTTGATATTATCTCTATATTATATGATACTTATTTAACTAGGCAAAACTTCTACTTCGCTGCTGGTTTTAAAATTTAAAATAAAATGAAGCCAGTAGTAAACCTTTTAAGTGTAAGTAAATAAGAAGAAGTAATAGTAGAAAATTACTACAACAACATGTTCCAGGTTCAATCAATTTGTAGGACAAACGTTTTTGTACATGACCATGAGCCGACATACCCTCAGACATATTGGTAGTTCACTCAGCTTTTACCGTAGAGAATTTTCAATTCAGTTCAACAAAGGCCTTTAGTAACTTAGTAAATATTTCATGAGGTCAGCCGCTAATCCCTAAAAATGCCAAAAAGCGAGGATAAAATTTGCTCCGGATTTTTGGAGTTACTGAGTCTTAGGTTAATGATGGCGGTAACTTATCGGTATTACAAGAATTTTATGTGTTAGTAATAATACATAATAGCATAATATTTCTATTTGTTGAACGAATCATAAGGAAATATGAAAAGAAAAATAAAAAAATATCAAATAAAATATGATGTTGCTGTGTTTTTTCTGGGATAAGTACCGAAATAAAATTTAGGAGACTGTAGACTTTTATATAGTTTACGCGACAATTTTAAAGTGTTGCGCATATCTGGTAACTACTTTAAGTTAGAGCAGCTCCAACAGCATACTGACTCTGATAGCGAATAGTCTGAACTGCCGTATTTTGCTATACAAATACTGCTGGTGTTATACAACGTACTATTTTGTATTATAATATTTTTGTGTGCATAGGACCCCTAAAACAGTGATACAAATAAAAACAAATTCATGGAAAATTTTATTATGAAATCTCTTCCGCTGGTTCAAAGTGCGTTTATAATTATGTTAATCGCCAGATACACTTTTAAATATACAAAACAACAATGAAATAAATATATGCAGCGCTTAGTTATACTACAACCTACACAAACTTTCGTGTATATAACTCATGCTTTTCTATATGTGCTGCAAGTGCTACGAGTCGTAGAGCAGTTAAACTTTGTTTACACAGACAGCGGTTTTCGTAGTTTATGAGGAGCAATATCGCGTAGCAGGCGTTCGTTGGAAAATAGGCGAAGTTTGATTCAACATCTCACACAAAGGGTTCCGTACTGACATCAACGATACAATATGAGGTCAAAGATCGAACATCTTAATTTTTATTTATAACTTTGAATCATCAAGTCAAAACGAGTATTAATCGAAGTCAAAATGAGTCTAGCGGCATGCAAAGATGCACTGAATAACTAGTTATTAGCATAACTTTTAAACTTTTCTAGGCTTAAAATATGCCTTTTTTGTTTCGTCCAGCAGAGACCTTTTGCAAGTCATCGGTCCCTGGGACCTGAGGATGGCATAGGTACAAATGGTCTTGCATTGTTGAAGAGGCCTAAGTTTTGGCGACTAAACTGACTTATTCTATGAATTCTAAATGTAAAATTGACTTTAGATCAGAACATTTTTTAGCAATGTCGGAACATAGTATTATGAAATTGGGCACGGTTCATTTTACGTATTTGTATCTACTCATTTTAAACATAGGTTGACTTAAGATGGTCCCGTTGAGAAAAACGAAGCAATATTATTAAAGATTCACTTGCAGAACCCTAAAAGTAAATCGAATGGAAACGTTCATTTGGCAATTCGTATTGATGATGCGTGACCGAATAGGAATCGTTTGAGAGGAAAGATAAATGAAAATAATCAACGGAGTTAAAAAACTGGGCGACAGCCTTCAGTTTGCATCACAGGTTTGTTTAAAATATTTTTTTACACTTACCCCTGGATTTGAAATAAGTAGCAATTCGAAGGCGTTATTTTTATTATATTACATATTTCGTTTTTTTTTTACAGAAAATGTGTTTTAAATATTTGTGATCTTTAACATTCCTTTTTTGGTTTTTTTTTTTATTCTGGATTTTGGTTATATTATGCGTCGTTCCTGTTTTCATATTTTTTTATATGATAGCTCGCAGTGCTATCCGCGGTATAAGATATTCTCCCGCAGTAACGTATTCTACGTGTTTATCCCGGGTATCAGCTAACCTCGTTCCAAATTTTATTCCAATCGCTTCGATAAGTCACGTTATGGCGCTCAGCTTACGCGACGTGAGTTGTGCACTGCTCAGTTTAACATTACTTTATTTTTCAAAAATAAATTGGGCTTAGTAAAATAAAAGTAGCCTATGTTTATTCTTATAACGTCAGCTACCTGCCAAATAAATTCCCGTCTAAATCGGTTCTGCCATTTCAGTGAAACAGACAAAGACTAAAACTTTTGGTGTATGTCAAAGTCAAAGTCAAAAACATTTATTTCAAATTAGGCTTACAAAAACGTACACTTATGAACGTCAATAAATATACAAAAATATAATAAAAAACGATTTTAATACTAAACTAAAAATATGATTTTTGATGCTTTAAAAAAAGCGCTTCAATGGTTTGGCCTGTTGAGAAAGAAGCACCCAAGAAAACTCAACAGTGTTGCCTTTTTTAATAACAATTCCTTAATGTAACAATGTATCATAAACACTGAAATAGCTGAGCAGTTTAAGACCACGGATTTTTATCACATAAATATTCGTCAATAGTGTAGTACCCTTTTTTAGAAAGGTGTTATTTGATTCTTACTTTAAACATATGAAAGGGCAACTCTACAATATTTTGCGGTACCTTATTGCAAAACTTTATACATCTTCCTATAAAAGATTTACCTATTTTATGTAGTCTCAAGTCTGGAACAGCAAGTTTGTTTTTATTCCTAGTATTAAAATTGTGTGAATCACAATTTTTCTTAAAGGTGTTATAGTATTTACGAACATAAATTAAATTTTCAAAATATATTGCGATGCTACATTTTATATTATTTCTTTAAAAAGTTCCTTAAGAGAGTCACGTGGTCTAAGGTTGTGGATAAAACGAATATCTCTTTTTTGTAGCACAAATATTGTATTAATGTCGGCAGCCGAGCCCCACAACAGTAGACCATACGACATGACACTATGAAAATAACTAAAGTAAACCAATCTTGCCGTTTCTATATCTGTCAAGAGCCTTATCTTTCTAACAGCATAGGCTGCCGAGCTAAGTCTACCAGCCAGGGATTCAATGTGATGCCCCCATTGCAGCTTTGAATCTAAAGTTATGCCTAGAAAGGCAGTGGAGTCCTCTAGCTCCACTTGATCATTATTTAGAGTTATATTGGTCTCGACCTGCTGGATTTTATACATTTAGTTTTTTTAGCATTAAGTAAAAGATTGTTAGCAGTAAACCAATCCATAACTTGGGACAGAGCTCTATTTACATCGACAAAAATCTCCTTACGTCTGTTCACATTAAAATCAATGACGTGTCATCAGCAAATAGAACTATATCCGAAAGGCTTTTACAATAGTAAGGGAGATCGTTTATATATATTAAAAATAAGAGAGGGCCTAAAATTGAACCCTGGGGTACTCCCATGCGCAAAAGAGCGCCTTGCGAAATTATGCCATTAATAAAGACTTTCTGAACTCTTTCCGATGTGTCGCAGCCATCGTTAAACGCCGGCATTGAATAAAAGGGCTGAAGAACAACTAGGTATGTCGTTGATCGCAACGATTAACCATACTGCTGAACGTTGTTTAGTTATTAAGATATTTTTATTTTGCACTTTCATGTTTATTAATTATTTTGATAATTTTATTTTAAATATAATTTATTTTTTCATATAACTACACAAAAGCAAGAAATAATCAAAACCATACATTTCACTGTTTACGCTGCTGGCGCTTTATTTATTTTGATAACTACTCGTACTTGCACTGATAACTAATCGTACTTGCACTGCAGTGGGGAAAGGTGGAACTTAATTAGAATCACTTGGCTGAGCCTTGATCAGTCAATCGAAAGGGCTAACTTTCAGTACGCCAAATTGTTAAACATTGAGTGATTTTATTTCAAACAACTATCGGCCTAGACATACAGTTGAATGCCGGCGTATAACGAACAGCCTAGACATCCTATAGGATGGCTGATTTAACTAGATGGCTGCGACATTAAATATAATCATAATATGCACGTAGGAAAAAATGGTGATTTCAAATGACTATTCGATTTGGAGCGCGGATGGTGTTCACAGCTAACAAGACAAGTGACGAGTACCAACAGATGGCTATCAGTCCAAATGCTGTAAAGTTATGTCGATATAAGACGTTTTGGTAACCCTACAAATATACCGTATTGCCCTAGACGATTGGCCGTAGCGTAATCTGGAATGCAGCGCATCTCGATATTTGAAATCCTACGAAACTGTAGTTAGTGCTAGAAATAGAACATCACCTTAATAGTAAAACACAAAATTTATTTTTGAGCCGACTCATTGGCATGTAGTTAAAAAAGGTCAGAGTTCAACTACCGATGAATTAAGTCCCATAATCAAGTTTAATCTTAATTCAATCGGAAGTGATGATAGATTCGAAGACCGTATGTTAGAATGATAAATAAGGTCACGTATTTAAAAGGTTCGTCACGCATTTTTGTAACACGCATTGATATTAAACCATCGCTCGATAGTATGGTAGTCTGGACTGATGACTAAATAATATTATGTCCTTCACAAATCGGAATCATCTCCTTGATGGTCTAAATCAACCTGCAATATCTTTACAAACCGGAAACAATGTACAAAATGACTTTTAGAATATAAACATTCCACACAGGAATGAAACCTAGACCCTCGAATCGAACAGCATCCTAAACTTGACACTCGGACTACTTCACTATGATCAGTAAGCAAATTTAATAATGTTCTAGATTTCATTAATGCCCATAATGAAAACCAGATGAATGTTCTATTATTAAATTTGTGTTTGTGATATGAAAAAATATCTTTTCCGACCGAACTTACACGAAGCATTGCTTAAAAATAGCTCTTGGTATAGCACTAATGGCAAAGCGAGGTTTTTCGAAATGCCTCCTACATAAATACAGAAAACGTAGCTGAAAGCTAATTGAAAGATAGCTTTTCGAATATACGAGAAATGTGAGCCGGTAATGGCTTTAAAGTGTTAACGTGTATTTAAAAGGCGCTTTTATAATATTTCATGAAAATGGTAGCCAGATATAGCATCATTTTTTGTTCCCCTATATTAAACACGAACCTAAGTAATAGACTAAATGATAACAGTCCACTATCCATGAAGAAGTAGCGTAACCTAATCAATTCATCACATGAAATTTTAATAATAATTCTGGTTCCAATTCTAATTTAAAACTTTCAACAGTAATGAAATTCAAATATTGCAGAAGAAACAAATCAAACCAAAAGTTTATTCAATTAAATATTCACAACACATTTTTGAATCGTCATATTAAAAAGAAGATTCAAAATCTAGCTTTGATCCTTCACTAATGGGGAGAGTTGATCTCCTCAGAAGTCGTCAGAAATAACACGTAATAAATTCCCTCATATGGGATAGGCGACAAGACAACTGTGCATTGTCCTGTCTTGTTCAATTGTGTTTATATCTTATTATGAAATTTTGTCCAGCCGCGTACTGAGAATTGAGTGTGAGGGGGCGATAAATTATTTAATGACTCAAATAAACTTGTAGAACGGTGACAATTTATGTGGTGCAATGGTTTATACGTCACTTACTGCATTAAAGGTTTCTCCTTGCAATACAAACATTTCGTGTGCAATCACCCGTGGAAGTTCTTACTAACATTCTACTATATTTTTGTTCGAAAGTGACTATTTCTGTTGCCCGCAGATAGTCTTTACAGCTTCACCAAGTAAGTGGCAACAACAACTAAGCTGATGTTTCTCAGCCTTAAAAAATTACACAACATGACTAAGGGCGTTCACCAAGGTCTCGCTTGGAGTGTTATTGGGTTACAGCCTCATTTTCCCATTATCATGCAATGTTAGAAGACGTGACAAAGCAGAGGGACGTTTTAGCTGCAGAAGTTGTGTTAAAAAAGAAAGACAGTCTGAGAGTACAATTATACAATGGGCAAAGGTACCAACATACACCTGCGTATTCTCGACAAAGGTTTCATGCATGGACTGTGTTAAACGGTAGTTAATCCATCCAAAATGAAAACGTAAAATAGCGTTTGTTTAATGCTAAAGGGTTATTTACTGAAGGGACTCAATAAAACTGCCGACCTGATACTGGTCGTCACAATGAAATCAAACACGGTGCCTCTGGTAGATCTCTACATAACATGACTCTACTTTTGAGATCTAAACTCGGAAAATTTTCCACTTATTTATATATTTTTAATGAATGTGTATCTTTCTATATGCCTTAAAAACTCCTGAATAGATAGACGTAAACGCTGGCAAGTATTTTAATACTAATTAATGTTTTATAAACCCTGTCTTTTCATTTCTTAATTGTATGTATTGAAAAGACCCGATCTTGAAAAGTGACATCTTGAAACTATAAAACAATATATATAAAAATAACAAAAACAAGACTGTTCATTTAATATGGCGTATTTAATATACGTCATATTGAATGAACAGTCATATAAAGTTAATAAATAATCTGAAAGCTTAATGATAATCTTAATTTTCTAACTAGCATGTCACGTTAATATTTTTGGTTACAGTATCCAATTATTACCATAATAAATCGATAAAATAAAGGGCGATGTTCCATTCATGGCTGCTTCAGTATACGATTCATCTAATACAAGTACAACACTAATTGTTTGAGTCAACAATAGCGTCGATATACCATTGTTAACATAACGATCATTAAACGTATGTACTCTGTAATGATTCAATATTTTGCACGTCCCTAACTAGTGATATGGTTTATTAACAAATTGAGCAAATCGCCTCAATGCCGGGGTCACTCGATAACGACACTGATTTCGTTCAAGATCACTCCGCAGATAAATATCTTGAACCCGAAAGATGCAAATGGAATTTATATAGTCGTGTGTAATGATTAAAGTTGCAAAGCAAAGCGTTGCTGGCAAAATTCAGATAAAAGTATAATTGTAAATATAATATGCTGAGATATTTGCTTTAAATATTTTAGTATTGTTACTATCTCCAAAGCTAAACATAAACTCTTAGTACATAGTGTCGTACTTGATTGCGTATATCGACTCCAAGTAGTACTTTATAGTGTAAATGCTCTTGAAATAGTTATTTTTGCTAGCCACAATTGCATGGAAAATCAGGTGCTCGATAACTTCATAATACAACATAATTATAATGATTTGCTACTTTAGTTAGTAGTTTACTTAAGAGCTATTGCATAGGTATTGTGAAAATAGTTTAACAACACTTATTGGTAATAAATTATTAAATAATGCTAATAACATAAGTAAACAATATTTGCCAAAAAAAAAACGCAACCGCCCGTTAAAAAAATCTGACAATTTGTTATACAATTGACTACCATTTCACATTTTAAACTTACCAAAAAGTCAGGACAGAAATTTAAATAGAGAAACAAATTGATCAACAATCACGAAAAATCTTTGATAAACACTTGACACAGCACTGGCACAAATTAGAAACAATGGAAAAACTTTTCGCTTGTTTGAAATTCGAACATCCAACACTTCGCGGCAACCGGAGCGACGTGCGTACGCCCGCGTCCTATGAGCGGCTCGCTTGCACTGAGCAATGAATCTTGAGACGTGATATTGCAAACACCCCTTGTGCTTTAACACTTACCTGTAATTTAGGGGTTGTTGTTTTTATTTAATTGGACGCATGCTAGGCCATTCGCATACTTTAAAAATAACTAAGCTGTTTGGTGATGTTTCCTAACATGAATAAGTGAGTTTCACACTCCCTACTTACTACATACTTTGGTCTATACTTTCATCATCATCAACATCGTTGCTGCGTAAAACCTATCAACTGTAATAAGCTCCCAACGAGTTCCACGTGGTTCGATCCCAACTCGACTCGGCTATTCGCCACTTTAACCAGGTCAACGGTTTATCTGACTGGATTTAGGTCCACTTTTTAATAGTGTGCAATAAATACACTTAATTATTAAATACAATTAATTAAAAATTAACACCACCAACCCGCAATGTACGCATTATGGGTTATGACCCAATCTGTCCATAGCGTTGTAGTGCGGGAAGGCTTGTGCCCTGTAGTGGGCCTTCATAGGTTGATGATGACTTACAAAAGATTTTATTTATATCAAAATTTTTATTTGCTTCCACTGAAATCCATATAGAGGCACAATAACAAACAATTAACAATTGACCTAAGTGTTAAATTGTGTAGCTAAAGGGGGAATGTTAGTCATAAACGATATCCTTGGACTGGAAATTCGAAACACAGACACCTAAGACTACCAGAGAAGAATAGATAAATCTTCATATTCGCGTCTCAGCACCCTGTAATTATATTGTCTGTTTCATCCCAAAATAACCAAATGATGTACCGTAAGTATGATTAATTACATATTAGGACTGGGTGGGATAATTTATTATTATGTTCCTATGTAATAAGGTATTACCCTTATTACCTATTTGACTCCAGACCACCTCTTGGCAAGCGTTGTATAATACGACCTCTGGACCGAAGACTTACGGAAGAGAACGGTCGCTTGTGGAGACTGGATGAGTATAATGGCGGGCCGGGAAATTCGCCAAATATTCGGGAAATAGGGGGACTTATGTTCAGCAGTGAAATAAAATAGGTTGAAGACAGATAACCTATTTTCTAATGCCGGTGCCGAAACTCGACTGGTGAGGATTCCATGGCCTCACAGTTAAAAACTTTTTTTTTTCAATTTGTATTTAGAATTGAAATTGCCCTGAATTAACAGAGCTTTCCTTTCTCTTGCGTGTTTTTGTATCCCTCTTCCGTTTTGAAAGACCTGCAACCAACGATGTTGTGTCTCCTTCGGACTACAAAGTTTCTATTGGTGGCGATTTAACATAAATTCAGGTGAACTGTCAGCTCGTTTGCTTTTCTATGATATAAAAAATATGTACATGTTTTAGCTTAAACAATGACCGTAAAACGGTTAGGATGCCCGGAGCCAAATATTAAGAATTCATAATAATATGTTAACAGCATCCTACGTGCGTAGGTTTATTAAATGTCAAAAGTGTTCATATTTGGAGAAATATCTGCAGTTGTATGCGTGGGAGTTACTAGTCAATTTATTTTTATATTATATTAAGTTTACGACGACCTTTTTTGTGTAAAGGTTGAGTCGTCGGCTATTACCTCAAGGGTTCCGGGTTCGAGCCCCGGGCTGTACAAACATATTGTATGTGCATGAACATGTCTGTTTTAATTGGATTGGTAGAATATGTGTGTATTTACAAAAAAACAATATATAAGTACATTTATCAGTTGTTTAGTACCCGTAATACAAACTTCACGCTTAACTTGGGCTAGAGAGCGCTATGTGAATCTCATTGGTATCTATACGCGTAAAGATTTTTCAAATATATACTTTCTTTGTCATGCCATGCATTTGATACTTTTGATCTTGGATTCTGCAAAATACAGGAGAAATGAACAGGATGTTTCATAGACCAAGAAGACATTACCTACGTGTGACAACAGGTACCTATTTACGAGAAATAATCGTTTTTTTACCGTAGTTATACATCTACATAAGTAATAGTTCGAAGATCTTTATTGAATTTTATCTTCTTAATTTAGATTAAGCTATCTTCGGATAGTATTTCTATTATTTCAAAAAATATGTAGAGTCTCACAAAACCAAAATTTACATTAAAAACAACCCGACAAAAGCATCTCTTATTATGTCAGATACTCCAAAATTTACGTATCAAATTGTAATTTTCATTTAAAGCAATTAAGCCGAAGCATGATTTCAAAACAAACAGGTATTTGGTTATATGTGCGTTTATATGGACATGCAAATTTTATCCAAATAGAACATTGATGCTTTAACAATATTATGCATCAGTAATACATTAAATGAAAAATCAATATCAAATTTTGACAACCGAAATATGTGTGTTAAACACAATCATTAATTGAGATAAGGACACATCTAGGACTTCTACTGCTTTTCATTTCAAATGAAACATTAGTAATTTTTTGTTTTATCTTAGTGAACCTTTGGTAGAGAACTTTATCCATCAGCAGCCTTGGTTATTTAATTTTAACTGTCAAACCAGTGCGAGATAAAAGTAGGATGGGCACTGTAGGAAATGTAGTACTAACCTTTTCATTTTTATTATTTACTTTTATTTCATTTTACAGTATGTATTTACATAATCATTTCCATTATTTTCACTTTAATATCATTATGCTTTCTCACTTTCGATTCTTTCAGTCGCAATAACTTCGGTCCGGGAAAACTTATATGAACCGGACCCATTGCATTAGATGCCATATCATTTTTCCTTCATTCTCCATCCAATCTTTTATATTTTTCACCCTTTTTAGAGATTTAAATCACCTTTTTCATTTATTTGACATGTTTGTTTATATCTATGCACGACAGCACGACAACAATAACAAAAATATAATTGTTCTCATTGTGTCAAAATATCCGCAAGAGCTTCGCATAGTAAAATTGAGGTTGTCAAAATTCATTCAGTGTGGCAGACAAGAACATTCCAGTGCCCTCGAGATATGCGTGTAAAGATACTGGCAGCGAAGTCCTGCTTGTCGCAGCCACCCTTCGCTCTTGAAGGTTTCGGTCGCCACTCTGCGCGTCCTCGAAAATTTTATTGACGCGAGAGACACTTCAACATCAAGGCTCAGTTCGGGTCAGCGACGAGTTCCTCTTGTGGTTGATCACGAACTGAGCTTTTCGATACCTAAGTATTTATGTTCCATTTTCTGCTGAAAACTGCTAAGTTTGGATTTTGTTTGTTATGAATTTTCAGCGTCATTATTGTCCATGAAAACGCTGCAATTGATATTTTTTATCAACAGCGAATTCTTCGCATTGCTTTTTGATGGGCATAATATCTTGCAGTGGACACTGCTTTCACTGAAGAAGGAAACACAAAAAGATAAACGTGTACATGAACTTCCTCAGTTTAGATCCTACTTCGTTAGATGACCATTTGATAAAATCTAAGGAAGTGTAAATATGGTTTTAAGATTTTCGAAGAATTTGCAAAATAAACACACCTCACCAAATGACGAATTGAATAGATTTTCTTGAATAGGCAAACCATTAAGTACGTAATTGAAATCTATATAGTTTATGGTTTAAGACATTGATTCCTCTATAGAATACAATGAACTTATAAGAGAAATACAGAGAATACTTATATTTGAAAATTGTGTATAGTTGACAGCAAATGATTTTTTTCATTAACATTTAATACACTATAAATAAAGTTATATGGATACTATATAGTAATTCACAAAAGTAAAAATGTATTTAAAAATTACATCTGTGGGTACCTAAAATAAAATATTGCTGATCGGGTGCCAATTCCTCAATTAAAAGATAATATTAAAATCCATATAATTTAGCATACCAGTAACCAAGTTAAGACTAATAAAGTAAGCCATATAGATGACTACGTTGGTTAAGATTGAAGGGCTCTTTGCAAACCCGTAGTGCGCGCGTGAAATGTTTTCGTCGTTTTAAACAATTTTCGGTCGCTCAGACCATTTCTTAAAGGTCACGGTTTGTATTTCTATGCGCTGTCGTCCCATTTTTAATATACTTTAAAAAAGGAGGTTACTGAATTGGGCTATAATGGTTAAATAACTATTTTATAATTTTGATGTCGGTGCCAAGTGCCAAACAAACTCTTCAGATTTTTAAATTAGTTATTACAAAGATAGATAATATCCATACTACTCTTGTTTATTTGGCACTGACTCCAAAATTATATATTTTTAGTAATTATCTGGCTAAAAAATATTACAAGACGGTATTTTTTTTTTGTTGAATTTTTATTATTTTTTCTTTCTTAATTCAAATAAATGCGATGTTGTAATTTGTTGCAAATTCAAACGCCGCGAAGCTTCTTACATAATGATCGTTTCCCCGTCACTGATTATTATATATGTCTTTAACAAGTCAAAACTTTCTAATCCAGCCTCTTTCAACAGTGCGTTGAGCAAGTGATCGGTCCATGAGACCACACCTCCAGATACGATCTTTAACGCAAAACTGCTGCTGTCTTCTCTTATATTTCGTAAGCCATCGATGAGTTCAAAAAAAATAAGTACAAGTAAAAATATATTTCATAAAAAACAATCTGTGCAGTCTGATCTCACTTCATGATGTAAGCTCTTTCAAGAAAAATACTTTAGTAACAGGTTGTTTCAATCTATATGCGGATCCTGCCAATAAGACCGTTCAATGAATTATGTATGCTTTTTTACCCCTGCCAGCAGAGAAGGGTTGCACGATTAGATAGTGATCGCGTGGTTTGTTTGCCCTGTAATTTTACGACCCTTGACTTTGATGAGAGTGTTATAAGATATAATCTTAGCAGATATTTTGATGTTGCGGTTAGTAACATGCAATGAACATTAGAGGTTCGTTTGATGTGTGATACAGTTTGTATGAATATGACGTAGTGTGGATGAAAATGTTTTCACGGGATAATCTTTTGAATTAAATTTAATAGCGATCAAAGCAGCAGCTTTAAGTACATATAACGTTATATTAAATATATTTTGCGAGTATCTTAACGTATGTAACCGACTTCAAAAAAGGAGGAAGTCATTCAATTCAACCGTATTTTTTGTTCGCGGATATCCAGGTCTAAAAATCAATTTGAAAGAGAATACAGTTGTAGGCTAAATGTACGCTCATTCGAAATATGTGTATGTGTGCTATTGCTGTATTCGGAACACTTTTTTCTTTTGTGAGCATATCACGAATCTATACTTGTTTACATCATTGATCATCATGCGTACCTGCAATGATTTTGTAAATGCATCGATGTATTATATTTAATGTTGTAGTTGGAATATACTTCATTCAGCATTATGGAATCCCTATTTTAAAAAGTAAATTTATCAAATCGAGATGGTACAAAAAGTTAGTTAATTATAGTTGCTTCCATGCGAAATGTTCGTATACTAATCTTATAGAGAAATATTCATTTTTAGCATTAGAGTCCAGACTCAAATGTTACTTTTGCAATTCGGTATTCTCCACCATTCGCAATAAAATACCAAACCTTATTTTCATAAAAGTGCACTTTATTTTACATGTCGTTTCATTGATCACTTTTGTTTATTTGCAATATTGTATTTTTAAATACACTGAAACCAATAAATATTAGGTCAATTGATGTTAGTGTGCAATGACGTCACGTTTCAATAATCTCATACAAAATATATGAAAACGTTCCTTTTTGACAGTTCATAAAAAGTGCGTCAACGATTAGTGGTGTCAAATACCCAATTATTTTGTATGTACACTGTTGACTGACCGCTAACATATATACGTTACCGGTTAATTTTTTAATTGTTTTATATTTCTAATTAAGAAATATATTACGGATTTATCCACCAGAAAGTTAATTCAGTGTTTGAAGCACTGTAGCTAAGTTGCCACCATTCCGAATCAGGCCCGAGTGTTGGGTTACAGCCCACTCTCCATGCTGTATGAGAACGCTTGCTCCCTGCAGTGTCACATTATAAGCTTAAGTAAAGGATTTATTAATAAACTAGCTTTTGCCCGCGGCTTCGCCCGCGTTAAAGTCGGGATAACATGGCTCCTTTTTCTTGTTTACGAAAACAGAATAATTTTAACACTTCAACACTGCTTCTTCTTCTTCTTTTTCGCTTCGCATACCAATTTTTTGCTTTTCGCCTTAAAAACTGGGAAAAGTCATATAATAATTACACCTTTTTTAAGGCTTCAAGGGCCGATTTGCAAAAACTTAAATATGCAAGATTAATTATTCGTGACAAATCGTCCTCACACTTAATTCTAGCTTTCTACTTGTAAACTGTGATAACCCCCCAACTTAAAATTTTTGGGGTTTATGACCGAAAAAAATTATATATACGTATTCATATATATCACTATTCATAGGAATCCCCCGCCCAACTTTAAAGGTTTTGGAGTCCATTTCCGAAAAAAAATATGTATGTACATATATATATCACTTTGCATAGGATTGCCCCCCTCCCCATCTTTAAATGTTTTATATTCAATTTCTGAAATATACGTATACAATTTTAGAAAAAAATATATATTACCCCCCCCCCCCCCTCTTAAAAGGTTTTGGATTTAATTTCTGAATGAAAATGTATACATATATTTATAGACATCATAATACAAAGGATCCCTTCCCCCCAGTTTAAAAGGTTTTGGGGTCAATTTAATTTGACATTTATGTTCCGTTATTTTTTGATTATTGTATATTTTATTAACAAACATTTTTTTTTTGACATATTATAATATTTTTTTAAATATATTTTAATTTGACTTACTATTATTGCTAATTTAATAATCCTTATTTTATTTTATTTTCTCTATTCTGATATTATATTGATTTGTTATTGACTCAATTAAATAATGTACTAAATGTCTAAATCAATATTAATGTAAATAGGATTTTATGTTAATGTTAAATTGCAACACCCTTCCAGGGTCCATATGATCACGACCCAATATTGTAAAATCTTATGAAATACATATGTTATGCAATTCAAATAAATAAATAAATAAATTTGGAATATATATTATTATAAAATTATTATTTTTGAGAGGTATATTCTGATTATCCATATTTAGCTCCTACCTAGAAAACTGACAAAAGTCCGGTATGCCTGTTCCTCTCTTCTAAGGCCTTTGGGGCCTATTCCGGAAAAAAGAAAAATGAAAGATTTATTGTTTGTGACTAACAGCCCTCATACCAATTTTTAGCGTTCTACCTTAAAAACTGCCAAAAATCGGATATGATACTTCCTCCCCTATTTGAAGGGTTTAAGGGTGAATTTTTGAAAAGAAAAAGATGTCATATTTTTTTGTTTCTGACAAATAGTCCGTATACCAAATTTCAGCGTCGTACTACAAAAATTGCGGAATGTTCCATACAAACTTCCAACCCCCATTTTAATGAATGGGGGGTGTAAACGGGACAAAAAGTAGCCTAAACCCTATTCTAGGTTACTTTCTATCAATATACCAAGTTTCAATAAAATCCATTCAGCCGTTTAGGCGTGAAAGCGTAACAAATTGACAGCCAGACAGAGATACTTTCACATTTATGATATTAGTATGGATAATATGAGTATAGAAAATCATTTGTCAAAACGAAGCAGTACGTCGGCTTCAATTTTATTAATATGTAAATACTTGAATTTAATATCAATTGAACGTATGTATGTACAAACGCTCATTTTATTTTTACTATTCAGTATTTAAGTATTTTTTGCAAAAACGAGTTCAACAAAAGAGGATTTTGCGCATTCATTCGGAACGCAGATTGTAAAGGATTAAATGACAGTCGCTATGAGTTATTTCAGATTTTTGTTGTGCGATGGCTATTTCAAAGAATTTTTCATTGCACGTATGCCAACTTTATTCATGCATCAAAAAATATCATCTTAAATAAGCGTAGACAACTTCGTAGAAATATTCACATCACTTGTATTTGTGTTTTGTAGAAAAGGTTCCACTAGTAAATGTTTTTTCAAAATGTTGTAAAAGTCTTCTTGGAGAATTTCATAACAATTTAACACTAAAAGAAGGTGAAAACACAGCGCCATCCAAAACCAATCAAAGAAAGCAGGTTGTACTATGGGCCAAATGAACCGTCGCAACCACTTGTGAAAGGTCACTGATGGAGGCTATATGGGAGAAGCGGAGGACTAAGATATCAAGCCCAGTATGGGGAAGACCTTTGTCCAGCAGTGGACTGCGATAGGTTAAAGGGATGTAAACAAAAACTCAAAATAATACAACGGACGTGCTTGCATTGCTCGGGGATCATTACACGAGTCGTCTAAAGTATGAGAGATAAAGATTTCCCTCGCTCAAAATTTAGGTGTCCAAAGTAAAAAAGCACTCCCGTTATTTTCAAGGCATTGTATTCATAACTGTTTGCCACAGCTGAGCGTTCCTTTGAGATAACTAAGAAAATTCTTCGAAATATCTCGAGTCGCCGCCGGCAATGAAATGAGATAGGTAAACGTAAAGATTGGAATAATAAATATTATTTACTTCGATATTAGAATTCTTGCATGATATTATAATTTAAAAAAAATAAAGTAAGAATTAAAACCAACAGCGTCTACTTATACAGTGGAGGTGTAACATAATAAAAGAACATGTAAAAGATAATAAGAAAAATAATATTTGTACTTAAGTTAGATTTTCTGTAACTGTTAGTCCATCTTTTTAGTTAAATAAAACAATGTTACGAATCAAGTTTTAAGCATAATCATATTAAATATTTATTTTCTTGCTTATGTGTTGGTGACTTTGCAGTCACCGATATCAATAGCAACAGAGGTGAGGATCTGTGCACAACTTTTTCTAGTATTAAGTTACCCTTAGGACGCTTCGAGATTATTGACAACTACAACAAACGATTTGTAAGTAACTGAACAGAACGGCCAAGTTGTTCACATTTTCTATAAGACATATAAACATAGCTTCTTTTTCTTGGTAACGTGTTGACTAACAGCGAAGGCACTCGGTTTATATAAAAGAGAGGTCTTTAGGCGATTTAGAATCCTGGTTTTCTTACAATTGTGTGTCAAAATTATTAATAATTTGTTTAGACGAAGAGGAATTACCACTCCAAGGGATTTTGAGTAAAACGTGTCCTGCATGGTACACAAACACATGCATAACAATATACAGGGAAATCTTTACTCTGTATAGTGTAAGCAGATACTATTAATAAAGAGGTCATATCATGTTCAATAAGTGGGTCAGTTTATGTTGATATATCTTCGTACACAATGAGGTATTGTTGTCGGATGTTCTCATCGAAATCTGTTTCATAGCAACTTGATACTAAGATTGATCGATCTCAATTTTGTATCTGGTTACCAGAATAAATAAGTATCAAAATACATCTCAAGCCAGTAGCTTAGAAGGCATTAGGATTGTACGTGTATAAGGCAAATAACAAAATATTGTTTGATGAAAAATACATTGAAGATACCTTAGATGTTGCGAGCTTGCACATAAATAGTAACTTAGGGTAATAAGAATTTCAGGACTTTATTTATTTATTAGGTCTGCCAACGTTTGTGTACAATCACAGTTTGAAAATAAAACCACAAATTAGTTGAATAACTATTGCCGTGATGTTGTAGGCAAATAAAATATGCACTAAAGAAAGGGCAGCACTTAGGCTATTTTCAACAATATTAGACATTGTTTTTATCAGAGGAGGTCCGCCATGTTAATCGCATTCATCCATTCCTTCCATTATTTAGAATTTGAACGGCTTAGGTGCTCCCCCTTATGATGCATTCCTGTTTCGCCATGTAAAGCTATTGGCTCCAGAACAGACCTTTGTAAGAAATACCACTTAAAAAAGCAGCAGCTCTAAGTAAATTTGGAGTTGAAAAGAAATATAAGTTATTAAGAAAACGCTTTGGTTTACAAGCTTATCGTGTTCCAAAAATGAGATGCTCGTAGTATAGTGATGAAGGGATTTCGGCTTATTACACGAAATGACAGCATATCAGAGTTTCAAATTTTCACAAAATGATTTTATACTACCTTAATCGTGTTAAATGGGATATGACCTTATATTTTTACAGTAAAAGTTTTATTTTTATCATAATTTTTAAAATTTTAGGGCAGCACAATTATAGTTTGTTTTCAAAAGATGTTATCATATCACTTATTTATTATAAGTGCCTTTATTATTCTATGTAGTAAAACCTTACTGCATTAAAATGTAAACATATCAATAACAAATTATTAACACTCCGTCATTACAAAATAAAACTATTACGAAAACATAAATTTTTTAATAGGTATAATTTTTTTTGTATAAAGGAAAAATTTAAGTAAAAAAGTGTGTACTTATACTTTAAATTTACTGCAGTTCTTTGAGTCCGTTAATAATGAAATATGCCTCTAAATAGATGCAGTTTACATTGACCGTGCCAAGATATTTAATCGTGTCAATCAAATAAAAAAAATGTTTTCACAAATAGCACTGTATTGGTGTCAGTGCATTACTTCCATCTGCCTCACATTCAAACAAACACCACTGAAAAAGTTTCCAAATATTTAGCTAAAGTAATATCATTTCTTCATTGATGTTGGTCATTAAGCCTGCTGTGGTTTCGAGCCTAATATAATGATATCCTTGAAAATAATGTTTTGAAATTACATATAATACCTTTCGGGACATAATTCTTTAACAAGTGCAAAATTTTTTCAAGCTAGTTCAAGTTAAATATTTTTTTGATAAAATGTTTTTGTATAGTTAATAGTTCTAAGTAATTTGGAGGTACCTAGGAACTCTCATGAATTTTAGATTAAATGATTGTCAAAATATTATTTTGCTTATTTTCAAGAACCGTCTAACAACTTCTACGTACGTCTAAAGAAATACATAAAAGCAAAAAACTTAAAAAATAGTCATAGCTGTGGTATAGATGACCTTCCGCCATCACTGATTAGACAATGTGCAGATGAATTAACTACTCTTACCTTTCTGATTAATCAATCATTTAATGAAGGTGCTTTCCCGGACTTATTAAAAAAGACAATCATCAAACCAGTATATAAAAAGCAGGATAAAACACAAACAATTACCGCCCTATAGCTCTTTTACCCACAGTATCAAAATTGTTTGAAAAAGCTGTGTGCGACCGATTTATGGATTCTGTGAGAAGTATAAAGTATTTGATATTAATCAAAATGGTTTCAGGAAAAACTCCACAGTTTTAGCAGTGTATAAGTTCATCCAAGAAGCCTTAAACATAATGAATGACAAAAAATATGCAGTAGGCTTTCTTCTAGATATGTCGAAGGCATACGATAGAGTTCAACATGATATACTGCTGAATAAATTGTACGGAATAGGAATACGTGGACAAAGTCACAAATGGTTAGCATCATATTTAAGGAATCGCGAACAATTTGTCGATATTAAATTTTATAATCAACAAACATCGTATGTGCAAAACATTAGATCGGACGGAAACACAAGGTAGTGTAATAGGATGCCTTCTGTTCTTGATCTATATAAATGACCTGCCAAAAATAATCGATGACCATTGTATACTTTTGCTGACGACATTTCAATTTAACATCATGTCAGAATAATCATAATATCAATATTAAGATGAGTACAATACTAGATAAAATAGCAGCATGGATGCTAGACCATGGCTTGACCCTAAACTATAAAAAAACTAAGGTCATGTCTTTCCATCCCCACCAAAAGGAAAATCTTCAGATCACCTTACTTCATGGTGGGCAGGAATTAGAACAGGTCAAACATTACTCGCTTCTCGGCCTAACAATAGATACCCATATAGACAGGAATTCTCATATAGAAGTTATTTTATCAAAAATATCCCGATTTACGTATGTTCTGCGTGAGCTAAAAAAATCTACAGACCAAAAAACTGCTTTAGCCACCTATCATGCCTACGCCAACTCATGGTTAAGTTATGGGGTAACAGTTCGGACGCACTAAACCTTTTAACATTGCAAAAGAACTTTTGCGAATAATTGTAACATTCAGCAAATAGATAGCTGTAAATCATATTTTCGTGAATTAAAAATTAACACTTCTTGCCTATATATTTATAAAATTCGTATATTTGCTAGGAAACAAACACATCTTTTAAAACTATGTCTAGACTAATGTTGCCTACATCAAAACTCCAGTTGCACTCAAAGAGTCCATTCGTAATGTCTGTTAGAATATATAATAAGCTACACATGCACGTAAAAAACATAACTGATGAAACAAAATTCTGCAAAAAACTTTTATCAAAAACATACTATAATATACAAGAATACTTCAATGATAAATTTTAGTAATGAATCTTTATATAATTTAATTAATCATAAAAACAAATACATAATAACACAATACATTAATAAATAAACAACTGAAATAGTAAAAAATACATAAAATTATCAAACCAAAAGTAATTTTCTCAAATACTCCTTATAGAGGTATAGAATAAAGATGAAATAATGCCAAAATAGTATAATTAATTTTTTATATAATTTATTTCTTTTAATGATTTAAAAAATTAATTATTATTTTATTTTAGTGAAAATATTTCCAAATAATACAGATTTTATTTAATAACATATCATTTACCAATTTTATACAAAGAATATTTATTGTAGAAATATCTTATTGAAGCATTGAAGTCCCCCTCTCTCTGATTGTGCTGTGTCCGACAGGGTCCATATTGATACTAATGTTTGTTATAATTATACCAACCTATAAACATATGGAAAAGCAATAAAGAATTGAATTGAATTGAACTTTTTTTTTAATATTCATATATTCTTAAGTAGGCTTCTTAAATATAAATTCACTTTTTTCCTTATTCTTTTGTGGTTATAATTTTAATAAACTTTCTTAAAGTCACTTTCCTCTTTTATCCTATAATGTTGTAGATTTTATTGTTAGGTCTTAATTTATAGATAATTTCATGTTTAGAATGTCAAAAAGTAAGTAAATGTCCAATTATTATACATATCTCTTGTTTCAAGCTATTGACAAGGCCAATAGCTTGAACGTTACGTAAACAAAATTAATGGTTGTGGCAGCTATGCAACGTATTTAGCCAAAATTGCCTGATAATGTTAATAGAGTCTAGATTATTACGGTATGGGGATAATTAATATTATGCACACCGTGTACTCTAAGAAACTTCTTTTAAAGTAGATGGTTAATTCTATAACTTTGCCGGAGTTTGCACAAGCTCGGAGACAACACCTTTGCAAGTCAGCTGCACTGGCATTAAGTTCCAGAGTGCTTGATTATATGATATGGGCGGTTGAATCATAGGTAACGAAAGCTTACTTCTTTTAATGCGTTATTTAGTCTCTGAATTTTTTTTTAATTTACTTAATTATAACTCAGGAACATTGATGAACTTAGACTAATTTATTATCTCTCCCGAAACTAAAAATTTAAATTGTTAAATCGATTCCGTTTAATGAAATGGAATGGAATGAAATGAAATGAAATGGAATGGACTGAAATGAAATGAAAAGTGTTTATTCAGTTTAGGCCCTTACAGAACACTTATGAATGTCAAATGAAGCTACCACTGGTTCGTAAGGTAGTTTTCTACTGAGAAGAATCCAGCAAGAAATCATATCATTTGTTATCAAAATATTTATATTAAGCAAGTAATAAAAATCTTGATGTTTATCATGTATAATAATTATGGAGCAGTTGGCTCATTAATGTGGACAGTTGCTTTCCGAACTGGAGAGTGCAGGTTTAAAACCCGCCACGTATTAATGTATTTGAGCAATTATATGTAACATATTTATTCACTGGGTTCCGTCAGAATATCGGCGCTATTGCGACGCTTTATTCATAGCGTCGCAATGGCTTAAGCTGAGACGGAACCCTTTGACCTTTCTTTTTGTGTTCTTATAGTTTTATTTTAAAAAAATAAGTGCGTAGTAATATGTAATGTTTTTCTCGACTGTGTATTTTTTATTGTAAAGGTCAATAAATAGTTTTTCTTTCTTTTCTTTCTTTCTTCTTCTTACGATTATCCGACGCTCTTAACGTAAATAATAACATCGTGGGGAAACCTGCACACACGTCTGCGCAAGTCGGCTAATCCGCACTGGACCCGCATCGACGACTAAGGCCTATACACCCTATACGTTCATTGACAAGACATTGTTAATAGGAGTTCCGCATATTTGTGATAAATATTATAAAAGATATATATAAATACAAAATTATCCTTAACATTGTGTTTTTTAATGAAATATATTATTTAACAAATTATTAAGCTATATTTACTTCAGCCAAATATTAAATATAGGCAACGTACATTTTATTCAAACTTAATAAAAACCGCCATCTTTCTTTCCTGTCATCTTTATTCTTTTGACACTACGGTCGATAAACATTTTATTATTTCATCACATTGGGAGATTAACCCTAGATAGATAACCCTATTTTACTATACTAAAGATACGTCGACTCATTTTAAGAAACTGAAACTGAGGGAATCCCAAAATCTCTTCATTAGTCTTATAATTTAACATTAATTACATTTCATACATATTTATGTAGGTAATGCTGACATTTTGCAAAATTTAATTTTGTAGATCTTTAGGAAATAATAATTTGTAAATAAAAGCAAAGTATTTGTTGTGTTATTATAAGGAAATACATTTACAGAAAAAGGAAATGGTTAAATGTTATTTTAATCTGAAAACTTTGTCTTTCGTACACAAAAGTTAAGGCTGTACAGTAAATCAGTAATAAATTACCTATCATATTTTATATAGGGACTAAAATACTTTTCGGGAAAAACATATTACCTGTAGAATATCATAATGCAAAATAATATTCAGCAAAACTTCTTTCGTACCCGACCGAATACTTTCTGTATGTCCCATAAATCAGGCAGTATCATCCGGAAGTTTCCTCTTGTAATATTTATGATGCTTTAATATTGGCAGCTTCGGTATTTTTGTAATAATTTACGAACTAAAGAGCTCAAAAAGATCACTCGATTCCTTATCTAGTAGCTGAAAACCAGCGATGCTTGGGATTGTTCACGTTGCAAACTCAGCTATGTCCCTTCCCTTTGTCTCATAATACTTACGTTTTAATTTTAATTTTTAATTTTTCTTGGTAAATGTGTTAAGAGATAATAAATATATTCCTATTCTTATTTTTCTAACCATCTAGTCGTACACTACAATCGACGTATTTAGCATATGCTGCCCAGCCCTGTATTTATCTATAAACCTTGTTTCTAGAAGTTCACCTAAACATATATCAAAGCTGACCTATGAAAAGAATTAACGGTTCTTAAAATGAAAAAAAACCAGAAACTCAAAGTTTAGAGAAATTCATAAATTTAAAATATTATTATCAAGAGTTCAAAGATACATAAAAATTTATTATGACTAAGATATATAGTGTTCGAATCTATTAATTAAATCTTTAACTATATCTTAAGGGGCTTATTTTCTAAAATAGTCTTGTTACAACTTTGATTTTGAAGTTACTAACTAATTGTTAGTTAGAACAGTTAATTACCCAAGTTCAATGTTAGGATCATTTTACAAGTTTGGTATCAAATCAAAGGCACAGGATAACTGTTACGGAGGCACGAAATAAGAGAATGTATTAATGTTTGTATTTTTTAATATTTAATGCGCATATTTAGACGCTTTTTTCTAAGGGGCCTCTCTAATAGAGCCGGCTTTCGAATCTTACCTACTCTACCCACACTTTAAATCAAATCTTTTCAAATAAGTTACAATATTGGGCTATGCCAACAGGGAAAAAAGTTTCGCCGTAGTCTAAAAAAATGAGGAAGCAAAAGTAGCGGGCCACCAAGAGAACTGACAATCGTTGGAAAGCGTGTTCTGGAGTGAAGTTTTGCATCATGATGAGATGAGTGATGTGATGATGATGAATTTTTTCTCTGGCATCAGGTTCACTTCGATTTTAAATTCGCTTCTACGGCCTCAATAAGTTTCTTGGTTCAAATTTAATTTCGTGACCTATCAGATCAGTAACTTTTGCAAAAACTTTGCATTCTCGAAGAATTTATTGAATTTTGATGTTCCATAACTTATATATTGTAATATTCTGTTTTGAATACGAACTACCAATGATTTTCGAATTTTCATATATTTTGCTTTTATTTTATATATTTTATGTTGATTCTGTACAGCTTATTCCGGGTTTCCAAGTTCTATTCTACGTAATAATACTATTATTTGAACATGAATCATATTCCAATAAAATTGAAATTGAACCTTTTATGAATAATATTTGGCTTTTCGAATAATTTAAAATATTTACACAGATATATATGTCATCAATTATTGTTTGTTTACAAATATACAAACAATAATCCTTATTATTTTGATTAACGGGGTTTATATTTCTTAAACGCTCAGTATACAAAAAGCCGCTAATCCATCTCATCTGGTCAGTTGTATAATTGACAGCCACCTGAGATACGACCCGTGCACGTGCCCGAATATACATCAACTCATCATAATTATGACAACGCTGCAAATTTTTCTTAAGTAACTATTTAATTTTATGATATTTTCATATGAAATACCTGAAAAAGAGCGTTTATATGACCGAAATGCTAAAAATATCAGCTTTTATCCACGTTGAATAGTGAGATTTTTAGTTCAGTCTATAATCCTTGGCTGTTGAGAAATCAGATATAATAAATAACAATTATCCACTGACAATCAAACAGCGCCATTTAGCCCCCAATTTAAGCGAGGAACTTGTAGTAAGGTTACTACACAATTCATAGATATAGGATATATAATATGTAAGCGTAGCGCGCTAATTCTATATCTATGAAACAACTGATAAATATACTTTAATACTTTTTGAAAATGTGTACATCATATTCAGAAATAACCAGAAATGTTCTTACTCAAAAATGTTTGTACTTCCCGTCGATAAACAAAACATTGTCAGAGCCTGCTTCCGGTAATCAACTGACGAAGGGACGAAGGGTTATTGAACGAATTTGACGTAATAAAGCCCAAATATCACGGATTATGTTGTTCCAACCAACCGTTCTAAGGATCAATTTAATTGGATTATTGGCAAAACGGTTTATACCTTAATCAGATTAAAAAAGGGGAAATGGAGCATCGAACTTTCAATAACACCAATCAAAGCTAATGGTGTCAGATAGTCTCCTGGGTTGGGGAATGTCGTTTCTAACAAGATTTACACGCTGGATACTGAGGATTGGAAAAAATATTATCACTTAGGAAATATACAAGGAAAGTTACTATCAATGGGAAGCATTCAGCGTGGTAAGATGTGTGACACTAGCTTGGGAAATTTTGTTTATAGAATGGAAATATGTTTTTTACGCGTCAATGATCAATGACTTTTTTGAGTCTGATGTTGTGTAAGAAAGCATTTCAAATTCGTATATTTTTTGTGAAGAATATTAAGTTTGATGTTCTCAATAGCAATTTTGCCCTACACCTTTGGAGAATATTTATAACAGAAAGCTTATTTTCTAAAAAAACTTTTTATACCAGTCCCATAAAGGATTTTCATGTATCTCCGTTTTACATAAGTAAGTAAACTTTGTTTATTTTATAAATTTATGTGCATTTTGAGAGTTGGAGATGTGGTTGGGCCCCTCACTTTAGTGGTAACATGAAAGGTGCATTATACTGTTGGTCTCAGATGCCATCTTGCTTTTGTTAGAAGAAAGTTATATATTTTTTTCTAAATATTACAATGTTATATGTAACTAATAATTACAATGTTATACAATATTAATTAAATACGTTTAATGAACACGTTTTTGAGCACCGATTAAAAACGTTTAAACATATTCTGGAAATTTTGAATCAGTATTATTTTAAAACCTATTAAATAATGTAAGAATGTATTAATCTATAGTAAAAGTTACTTGTGAGATTATTCCCAGTTTGATTAAGACATTGTAGACAATGAAATATGCATGCTAACATACTCAGCTGAGACATGGACATTGACTGCTGGATTGGTTCACGGACGCTGGTCATGTATATCGCAGAACCGATGGCAGCCTCCACTCCATAACTCGTCTGCTCCAAATACGAGTTCTGGATACAAGTTCTGTCTTGGCAAACGTAGCGTAGGATGCCCTTTGGCCCGATGGACTTATAGATTTGAAAGTTCGCTGGTAGAATCTGGATGAGAAAAGCGGCAGTGGACTGCGATAGGTGGAAGAGAAGACAGTGAAAGATGTTTTGGTGTTTCCGAGAGCACATTAAGCGGTCATCATCTGTAACTATAAAAAATATAATAATAAAAAAATCGCTTTAGAAACTCTGAAACTAGGGTCGGTCTAATCATTTATTAATCTGACCACTCGTTCGAAGCACCTTTAACCAATCGTAACTTAGTAATGTTAACTTTATGAATTAATGGCTGCCTCTGAACGCAGTATTTCACTACACTTACAAGCTGGCACAATGTACAAACCTTAATAATAACTAATAACGCACACAAACAACCTATAATACCATGTTTAAAAGTCGTTACGTCTGTTATTTATTGATGTGTTCGGGAAATGTAATCAATCAAAATGTCATTATGCAAATAGAAATGCTGGTAGGTACAAATAATCGGGTAACGTTATAATCAATAAAATAACAACAAACAGTGTTTCTTGTTTTGTTTTTTTTTTGTTTTGTTGCAGTCTTTTTGTCAAATTCTGTGTAGACGAAATCTTTGGAAGAAACTGTCCTACGAGTATAATTTTAACTCTGCGCTATTACTGATTAGGTAGTACTGTTATTCTGTGTTCCGATTTGTTTTTTTTTGTAAGATTCTCTGATTTGCAAGAAGCGTCTTTCGATATGTGACAATATGTGGTATATCTTGGTACCTTATCAATATAAGAAAATATGTTTAGATAACCTCCAGGCACAGAATCCTCCAGGTACAGTGGTTCATCATTAGTAACATGATAAAGAAACTGCTATTTTCAATGCGATTTTACTCTTAAGTTCAATATACAATTCAATGGTGTTTTATTCTTCCCTTATTGTATGGGCAAATATAAATCAATCAAAAGAAAATTCGTAAGATTATGTCAATCATTTGTTTCCATTCGTTTGTCACTTACCTTTATTTCGGGATGATTAAATTTAAAAAGGTAAGTCTTATTTCTACCCACTCAATATGTCACGATACACTCCCCTGGGAAAAATACGCCGAATAATGAGCATTCACTACCGCGCGTGTAGCGTCGTGATGAAAATTTATATCGACGTCACATCCGGATTGAGATTTCCTGTATCGTTAACTTGACACCTAGTGACCGGTTTGAGATTTAATGGATTATGTAACATAATTTAACGTAAAAAAGTTCATTTAATATAGGAAATGTATATGACAATATTGATTTACACACCAATATTCATTAACATTTAATTTGTATGTAGTATATTTTTTTTATATCCACTGGCATCCACACAGCGCCATCTAGCCCAAAGTTTAGCGAGAAGCCTGTATGACAGGTACCTACTAAACAACTGATTAACATACTTGTTCCATAATTTTCGTAAATACATATCATACATATAATCACCCAGATCATTACTACAGATATGTTCATGTACACAAATGATTGTACTGCCCGGGGATCGAACCCGGAACCCTTGATGTAGTAGCTGAAATCTCAACCGCTTGCTTGCTCAAATGTGCTTCGTTACGTAATTAAGACTAGTTTGATAGTTTTAATTTTTTTTCGTGGAATGTCAAAGGAGTAGATAATGATCGCTCGGCCTAGCACACCTTTTTTCTCCATGGTGAGTAGTACCAAACTCACAGTCCTGTTTGGTTCTGCCGCTAACCTGCGATCAGGGTTAGCTTAATAACTCGACGAAACTCAGCTCTGCTGGTTTTTACTCCAATGGGTCAACCCATTTTTGCTGAAGCATGGCTTTCTCACACTTAAAAATGCCATAATGATATGAAAATAACTAATTTAATCATGTTTGATGTCTACTTGAAAAGTCCTTCACGCTCTTTGAATCTCTTCGCAGGCATGGCAGGTTTCCTCACGATGTTTTCTTTCATCGTTAAAGAGTCGGATAAACGTAACAATATTTCAAAAATTTGAAAAGACATTGGTACGGGGCAGATTTGAAACTGTGCTCTCTAGGTCGGAAGGCAATAGTCCTTACCAATGAGCCCCTGACTAAAACAAAAAACAGCGAAACAACTTAATTCCTTTTTGGGACCATTATCGACCGTTCTCTAGTATCTGCAGTGAAAAGTTTATTGTGAAAATAAGCTATGTTTATTAAACAAATAGAAACAGAAATTGCCCTACAACAAATTGTCAATTGCAGTACCTTACATTTTTAACAACCAAACGTATGTGCAGAAAGTTACAGTCTCTGTCTTGTTAAAAATGCATGAAACCTAATTTGTCGAGAAGGATCCCTCTGCAATTGCGAGTCTAGATATCACTAACGTTTTGTTGAAAAGAATTGAAACCGTGAAATGCTGGTTGGGATATTTTTTTTTCTTACAAATGATAATATTTTAAGTACATTCCAACTTTGTGAAGAAGATCGATTCGAAGAAATTTAAGATTATTTTCAAAATTTAATTATGACTTTTCCATTTGCCCATAACCATGACAACTCCATTGCTAGATATCAACGGATAGCGCGATTGCGTTTGGTTGATTGATTGATCATCATCATCAGCTCATTAAACGTCCCCACCGAGGTAAAGACCAACAGTGCGGATAAGCCGACTTCACGCACTATCTTCACTATCACTTCTTACCACAGACATCCGAAATTTCTTGGTAAATTTACTGATTCATTGCGATGATGGCATGTTACAATTGCACATGATGGGATTTTGGAAAAAAACGGTAATTTCTTCTCATATTCGTGCGTCTTGACTCGTCTCACAGAGCGTAAACTGGCAGCCAGTGTATGCTCGTTGAGCTTACATTTGTCGCACTTTAAACCCGGCTTGCCCCATTTCCTGTATTGGGAAATCTGTGCTTCTTACTATGATTTCCTTCACCGTAAGAGCTTCGGATAAATCATATTATTTCTAAAATGTGACGACCAACGCTTGATTGATTGATACCCATACATATTCGTAATAGCTTCTCTTCTACATAGTTAAGAAAATATATCTAAGGATTTTTCTTGAATCTCATAACTACTATCTCTCGTCTTTCGCTTTTTAAAGTGTTTGTATAATCTGGCTGAGACTTCTTTGTTTGCAAATTGGTTAATTCATCAATAGAAGTTGTTTACCGTCATTTAATATTCCAAACTTAAGGCTATTGTTCTGCATACAAGGTAGGAATTTCACAGACTGGCATAAAGTTTTGGCTTTATGTTCCTTTTACAACCCTCTCCCATTGTTCGTTCAAAGTTTGTGAAATATTTTCAATAGATTTATACGTCTCATTATCATTATCAACATAATACACTGCACGCATGCAGTCATCCCTCCACACGGATTAGCTGTAGGATATTGAGCCGTGAGTCGTAATCCATCGAATGACATGATGGTAGAATAAAATAGTTTAAGATAGAATGGAAAAAATACAGAAAAGGTCACCGAAACTCGCGTACATCGTCATCATCTCATTAAACGTCCCCACCGAGAACACGAGCCTACCCGTATAGGGTGCAACCTTTGAATCTCTTCGCAGGCGTGCGCAGGTTTCCTCACGATGTTTTCCTTCACCACAAGAGCGTCGGATATCGTACATATATTTTGGGAAAATTCGAAAACACACTGGTACGTGCCGGAGTTTGAACCTCAGCCCTCCCGGTAGAAAGACGACAGTCCACACACCATTGAGCCACCGACGCTCTACTAACTGGTAATTCGCGTATATTACGTAATATTTTAGTGATTATTTCAATCTAAAAAAATAGTTTCGATGTCTCTATATTGCTGAAGCTCAAGTACTTAAATCGTTCTATGTGCTAGCTTCAACTTTAGGTTTCTTTATATTCTTCAAATATTTATCATATTCTATTACGGATATCCATTTACGTTAGATAAGAAATATATTTTATTGCTTAAGTGAAGTTGTTAGTTAAACCTTTATATATAATTCAACTTACTACGACTAGAAGCTGCTGAAAATTGTAGTGAGCGTGCCATTAGATTTTGCATTTGCGAATAAACGTGCATAATACAGTTAGCAACTTGTTTGAAATACTAGACGGCCAGCTTTGCTCGGGGGGACAGACTAAAATGCCTTTTCAAACTACGTATAATCATATTTTCCATTCGTTATTCAATAACAGTGTTGGTTTAAGTAAATTGAATCCGTTTCCTCCAAACAAATATAGTCGAGCGGTATTGATCGGATTATCTTCTGTGCACACGAAATAAATAAAATATCTTTATTTTGGATAATAAAACTTAACTGCTCAAAATTGTTTAATGACAAGATGGTAAAAATATTAAACTATCGACACGTATCACATAATATTTAAGTGTCAAAAATAATAATGTCGTACGTATATAATAGCTGGTGGAAGCTGGATGAGAAAAGCGGAAGACCGAGATATCTGGCGCAGATTGGGGGAGACCTATGTCCAACAGTGGACTGCGATAGGTTTAAGAGAGTCAAAAATGGCGCACAAAGTTGCGTAAACTGAAGTGCGCTCAGAATCCATACCATAAATAACTGAATTGCTCTCCGGATATTGCATCCGCCGCGGCGGATGTCGCCGCACACGGCGCGTTTATTTCACACATAACCATTCAATTTGCAAGATTCATAACGCAATTTTTTGGAGGAGATTTAAAAAATATTTTGTATTTCCTAGATACATGGAGATTGGGTCAAGGCAATTTAGTCCTTTTACCAAAAAAATAAGCAATACTGTCCTTTTACTGTTAAACAAGTGCCCATTACCTAAATTTGCAAAATCTCTCAGTTCTTGTTAAAACATCATGCGACGTTAAGCTTCGCAGTTATTTGAAGAATTAGACAAGACTTATGTACCTTTACAACATAAAAACAGCATTTATTGTTTACATTTTTTATAAATATAACTACGAAGACCCAACTCTAATAGTATTTGTAGACATGTACCTTTTGGTTTTATAAACTTAAAGGACCCTCTTCAAAATTACATCGTTATTTTACGAGACGTATCGAGTAAACTATGTTTTTCTTTACTGTAAAGTGAATATTAACGTCAAAAACATAATCAATGAATCAATCAAGTAGACAAAAAAATATACGAAAATAACAATATGATATCGAGAAGGGACCGGTCTCTTGGAAAATAAATTGGATAATCAGTTTCCGACGCCTTATTATGGTTATAGTGAAGAGAGGTAAATATAATAATTCATTCCACCATTTCAATTCATAGCAATCATATTACAAAGCTGATTGCTTAATTTGGGGCCAGATAATTTAATATAAATGTCAGTGAATATTACATGTTTTTTAACATTATTAGTCACCCTTAGGCCAAGAGTCAAAGAGCATTTCATATTAACTAGATTTGAACCTATACTTAAAGGTTTATAATATTTAGCTGCTAGAAAGAGCAGTAACACAGTACTTTACAATACAAAAGAAAAAACAGTACATTAATAAAACGAGAAAAAAAAACTTCAATTTTGAACCAGCCAGCTAGTATAATGAATAGAAAAAAAACAATGTAACCATAATGAACTTCTTATTGCAGTGTAAGGAAACTACCATGTGAGACGCGCTCCTTTATAACGAAGTTAGCAACACAATTTCCTACAATTTTTCTGTTGGAATACAATCCAGTTACGCGAGTAATGGAGTTTGTTAGCCATGCGTTACTCGATTAGGTTTTAATAATGGTTTGTGTTCTAGAACACTCTCGTATGACCCAGTGAAATATTTACAGATTTAATGCTCACTCTGTATTATATTACAGCTTTTGAAAAATAATAGTAACGTTTATTTGGCTTATAGTTAATTTACAATAATCGCATGCTTAACACATAAGCTTAATTACAAACTATAATTGATACCGCCGGTGCTTATAAAAGAAAACCTGGGCTATAAGGATCTTTAAACAATCCATTGCTCAGTTATGCGAGCAGCTGTCCTTTCCATCGATTACTGAAAGATTTTGGTCCACCCATTGGTTGACTCTTCGGTAAAACGTCATCTCAACAGTTTTACTTTAATACTCGTTTTTTTTAATTACTTAAATTTTAAATCATCTTGAGAAATATTTTTACGAAACATAAAAAAATATTACTGTCACACACAAACATGTTTATTTTAAAGAGAAACATTGTTAACTTAAACTGATTGAAATCAGAGCTTTGTTTGATTGATTACTTTCTCTCTCTCGTCAACCTATCTCAGTCCAATGCTGGAAATATGTCTTTCCTATTCTGCGCTAGATATCCCGATTTGTCCTCCAGCCCAGTGAACCGATGACATGCAAAAGTCCCTGGTGGAGGCTGGATAAAAAAACCAAAGAGCCACGAATAATTACACGATCGTCTTAATTTATATCTAGACAATGTGATTTAAAGAATATTGTCACAAAACAAAAAGTAATAAATATTTAAATAGTCCACCTTAATAGTAGACTTATAGAGTTTCATTGCATTAACACTGTGAGATGTTACAACAAGTTCATAGAACCGGAAACAAGCATCCCTCAGCCAAAAGTGCTTCATGTCATTATTACAATCATGGCACGTACTACAAACGTTTTAGAAGAACGTCACTCCAGTCCGGGCGCGCCTCTTGAAACGGATGAGTGCCAAAGAGAAATAATATAGTATATTTATTTTATAAAAACAAATGTAACGTTGTTACAGTATATAAGGTCCCAGTGTTGTACTTTCAGAACCCACGACATCCTTTTTGGAGTTCATTCTGCTGAATGGCAATCGGTCTCTGGCAACTTATTTACTTGCATTGAACAGCGCTGCGGGTATCGGGAAAAAATTGTTCATGGATTAAATTGGATAAAGTGGTATCTTTCTGTCTCAATTTATACCCCAAATCACAGTCATACTTAAAGCTTAAGTGATTTAACTAAAAACCGTCACTAGATAGCATATAATTTATCTCAAAAACATCTCACTACAAATATTTTCCTATCAGGATAAATCAATAATATAAGCCAATTCGGAAATTTATTGAAACATTATATTTAGAGAGTTTAACAGAGGGAGAATATTATATTATCAAGTAAAATATTCAAGAAGAAGCTTCCCTAAAGCAAAACACTGGTTTATTGGTTTCTATGGAAATAAAGAAATATTATCGGTGGCTAGTAATATAACATAAGCTGATAATTTTAAAAAAGAGAATTTGATATGTTAGCCCAATTACATTATTTGAATATAATTATTGTTACAAAGAAAGTTATCCCACCAAAAACATTATACGTAAAATGCCAAGCCGAACACTGAGGATTGCCCTGTGAAAAATCAGATTTCAAGTAGAGCCAAGCTTCTGAATCTTCACGATCTAACTCTACACCCAGAGCAATAAAAATAGATATGCTCATGCATAAAATGTTTGTTCTTTCAATTGGGTCGTCAATAAATATCTCTAATAGTTAGTAAATACCTAAAAATAAGCACTAGACCAGTGGTGAGGGCCCAGGTTAAAACTAGAAATAAAAGTAATTGAAATAGAGCCCAATTCCAGCAGCAGCTGTTAGAGGCTTCTAAAGGAAAACCAAAACCACTATAATTATTAGCCTGGGACTCGGAGGAATCAAGGCCAGGGGCAATTAACAACACATTACTAATTACTAGCCACCTAGACAAGCGCGGGACATATGGGTCCGAAAACCTTTAATTTATCCCTTTAATCCCTCATTGTCAGTTTCTAAGGTTACTAGGTGGTAGACTCAAAACTGAGTCATCTAGGTACCCGCAGTGCATATTATCGTCCCGTAAAATAAGAGACTTTTGCACTTCTGTGTTTCACGATAAGGGCACTTCAGCTATAAAAAATACTGGGTATAAGAGACCTTACATCTGTCGTCTCGGGTGACGGGCACAGGCCAGTATTGACGGAAAATTATGACTTCCTCCTGTTCTCAATTTCCTTCAGTATATCTGGCATCTGTCATAGCCAGACATATCACTTACCACCAGGTCCCGTTCACTAAAAACCGACATTAAAAAATACTTCAAAACGCCTTGCTTTAAATGATTCATTGTTAAATTTTTCTTTATTTATTGTATAAATGATATACGGCATTATCATAACATGCTATACAAGAAACAATATCATTCGTATTGACCTTTTTCCCCAAAAAACGCAGATGTATAAATAAAAGTGTAAACACTAAACATTATAAAAACTAGCTGAGTTAAGTTCCACACTACAGTACTCGTACATCAATATTGGTTATCGAGCGGGCACTCATGTCGGGCGCGAAAGAGATTTGAAATTGCGTTTCCGTTCAATTTACGACGTCCATTAACACCCTTTGCTCAGGCTTACGTTTTTACCTGTCACGTGTAGGCTGTTGAAGTGATCAATAGTTACACCTACTTTAAAGAAACATAAAGTCAATGATATTTATTGATAACATGTACAAAATTAGAAAATTATTAACAAACATTGATTGTTTGTTCGTGTAGCGTTGTAATGTCGGCTATTATTACACCACGAGTTCGGTAGTACAAACATTTGTGTGCATGAACAACGCACAATAAGAAAGAAAGAAAAATGTTTATTTGTTGCATCATAAACATGTCTCATCATCATCAGCTTATTCCTGTCCACTACTGAACATAGACCTCTCCAATAGCACGCCACATAGATCCGTCCCTCGCTTTCGATGCCAATTGCTGGCCGGCCGTTTTATGGATGCCATTATTCCAGTGTGCCGGAGTTTGTAAATACATACATATAATATATACAACCAACTTGGGTAGTCTATGTTAGTTATTATAAGTATTTCACCTATAGTTAAAGTTCTTGCTAAAGTGGGGAAAATATTCATTCATCAAAGATTATTTTATAAAAATACCTGAGATTATTAAGTCAACTAATTTACTCAATCAATTCTTACTCGTAATTTCCCTATCAGCTCCTTGTAGTATAAGATTGAATTTAAGAGGCTAAAACTTTCTATTTATAATCTATCAAAAAATGTGTATTATAGTAATTGACGACTCCATAGGTGTACGACCACAGATTTAAGAGTATTCTTAACCCCTCTACTGCCAATGACGACTTAAGGCGCCAGATACAAAAGATTTTTTATTTTGACTGGATTCTAGGCGTTCAACGGGTTAAATCTGTGTGTACCACTATGACTGAACTGAAAAGATCTTGCAAACACGACAGTACAATATGTGTCAGGAATACAACACTCTATGACGACCCATTTGGTGTAGCGGTTGAGACGTCGGCTACACCAAGGGTTCCGGGTTCGATCCCCAGGCAGTACAAAAATTTGTGTGCATGAACATGTGTGTTTGTACTAGTCTGGGTGTTTTCTATGTATATTATGTATGTATTAACTAAAATAATGTATATAAGTATGTTAATCAGTTGTTTAGTACCCGTCATACAAGCGTCACGCGTAACTTGGGGCTAGATAGCGCTGTGTGCATGTCAGAGGATATAGTTTTTTTATATTTTACACTAAGCAAGTAATAACTATTTTATACAACACATTGAGTACAAATGGATGCACCTGTTCATTACAAATTAGTAAATTCTCAATGTATAGGAGAGTACAATGGCTTTTAGAGTACGAATTAACAAACCTCTTCTAGCCATTTTTACACTACCAGCCTCAGGTGAAAAACAAATTACTGCATGTCTACTCGAGAGTTCACTGGCAATGCATAACACACAGTGCGATTGCAACCTAAATTTATAAAAAGAGAATATTCGCTATATTTGCATGGAATGTTCTACTTTCAAAAATACGATTATCTTAAAAGAATTTAGGTATATTGTATTGAAAATCAATTTTGACATAAGATCATGCGGAATATATCGTTCATCATGCTCTTGTTATAACTATTTTAATATATAATTTTTAATTAAAATGTTGTATTTTTGACTGTTGATATTTTTGTTTAGTTCAAGTGCGTTATAGCTGATATTAATCGATCAGGCGTTTAAGAATATTATGAAATTAAAATGGGGGCTTATGTTTAATTTTTAAATACTATTCTTAGTTAGTTTTGATTTATAAAGCAATATGGTTTCTTAAAGTTGATTTAGACTATGAGGTCAATGAATAGGTAACCCCCTCCACCACCAACCATTCTAGCGTCAACCCACACCACTTTGAGAAAATCCATTGCTTTAGCAATAGACGCTATAATTGTCTAGATAATGTGTATGTGATATGATTAATAAAATTGTGACTAGTAGACATTATCTACCGCCATTAAAACAGAGAAAGACGAGTTATAATTTCATCTTCTCATTTGATAACTGACCACTGCGATAGTAGTCAAATATCGTGCACTTGACTTGCGCGGTCAGCGTGAAAGGTTTGCTTCATTGAACATATAAAGTTCCCCATTAAAACAAGCATAATGTGTTAGGCATAATTTTCCAATCAAACAACGTCTTAAGATTAAGATTTGTTTTCTAAAATGTATGGACCAGTGTGATATACCACTTAGAACCACGATAATCATGAGATTCTAACACTTTATGACAGTTCGCATTATTAGATACAGGCCAAACCAATCAGTTTCTGAACACCGCAGTTATAGATAAAAAAATTACTCAGTTCTGAGGTCAAAATAAATAATTATTTTGTAAAGAATTAATAGGGGAATTATATAGATTATTTGGAACTATCAGGATTGTTCAAGTTTTAGAATTTCATTATTTTACGGAAACTCGGTCGGCAATTAAGTTCGATTATTATGAAATTAATCTTCAAACGTTGAATTGAGCGTCGGTGGCTCAGTGGTGTGGACTGTCGCCTTCCTATCAGGAGGGCTGAGGTTCAAATCCCGACACGTACCAATGTGTTTTTCGAATTTTCGAAAATATATGTACGTTATCCGACGCTCTTACGGTGAAGGAAAACATCGTGAGGAAAACCTTCATGCATGCCTGCGAAGAGATTCGAAGGTTGTGTGTGAAGTCGTCCAATCCGCACTGGGCCCGCGTGGACGACTAAGGCCTAATCACCCTATACGGGTAGGCTCGTGCCCCTCGGTGGGGACGTTTAATGAGCTGATGATGATGATGATGATGAATCTTCAAACTTTGTACTAAAGGTTAAATTTACTTAATGTATTATCAATTATGTTTTACAAGCATTATCCAACGGACTTCAATATCTTGAATTGTTTTAAGTCCAATTTTAATTCCTTAGTAATTGTTTGCCTTAACCAAACATTGAAAAATATTATAGTTTTTCTTGTCTTTGGTGGACATACAAAATCATTCTATAGTTTTATATAAACTGTATAGAAAAAACAGCCCTTAAGATTCCTCTCCATGATACAGTCGTTTTCTCACAGCATGGGCTGAAGAAAGACATATAAAAAATAAAATATATCTATTCAGCAACGGGTTGAAAACGCACGAAGAAAATTAAATTTAAATAATTGAAATGGTAAGCTTTTTTGGCCTCACATTTTGATAGAGTAAACGCTGTCTGCTTCAGTCTTAACTCATTTTCATAGATGACTCTTGCACGTCTCATCTAGACAAGATGAATTACGTAAGATGCAAACTGAAATCGCGAAACTACCGTCTACAGTCGGTTCCTTTCTAATTTTCGTTTTAAATTCTATCCTTGGCAGAGACCTCGCAGAGGGACGACTTGGAACCTAACTAACACAGATGTCGTAAAAGTTCATCGGTTCAGAAAGGGTTCAGATGTATTTTAGGTAACAGATGTTTATATTAGCAATAAGTAATTTTATTTTGTAAAAGAAAAGACTTAGAAGTGTTTAATTTTACTAAAGCAGCTAAGTGTAATCTTATATTTAAAATAATATGATTAGTAGAAATATGAAGACATATGCTGTATGTATAGGTTAATTTCAGTGTTCTAACAACTCAAAGGTGACTGACTGATATAGTGATCTATCAACGCACAGCCCAAAGCAATAATTTTGACGTAGACATCCGCGAAGAAAGAATTTTGATAAATTCTACCCCCAAGGGTAGAATTTCTGTTTGTTTGTCTACGTATTGTTTCCATTTCTTGTAATTGTGTAATTTTTTTTGGAAATAAAAATTTTTCCTTATTTCTTTCTATATAATAGATGAAAGTTTGTATGAAACTTTATCAAAAAGGGCTGAGACCTTGCATGCATAAAGCTACTATAACGTAGACGTCCCTTAAAATGGGGGATGAAAAATTCTACTTCTTAACGCAAGCGAAGCCATGGACAAAATCTAGTTAGCTTATAAATAATATATGAGACCAAACCTTATACATAATTATGGATGTAATTGTTCTTCTTTTCTTAGTCATACGCTCTTGTCAGAGAGGTCATGGTTATGTCTTGATCAGTGTTTGTGATCTACGTTGCACTGCCTGCTCTATCACTGTACAATCTTACCAATAAATATATTTCATTCCCTACTTTTCTCGATTCTGTTAGATGTTAGTGGGCGCCGTACGTAGAAATGGCATAAGAGCATGGAAAAAAATCCTGTATTCTTGTGTTAAAGATAATGGAATTCAATGCTTAAAAATAATTGTAACTTTCTTTAATTTAATTTAAAACAAGCACAAATTAAGCTGATTCTCTACTGCAATCTTCACTGATTTAGATTCGAAGAGTTAGTTAACATATCGGAAATTATGATATTGTTTATCTATAGATATTTACAGAGAAAAATCTACCCTAATTTAAGAAAGGAATACCTACTTTTTGACAATAGTTAAATATATTTTTTGTGAATATTATGCTTACAATATAGTTCACACAGATCAAGTTAAATAGACAATTATCCATCTAGACAAATATTTTCGCCCAAAACATTTGGCATTATAAGAACTTGATGTCTAATTTACCTTATTACTTGACCTAACGCTGGTCCTTTTTACTTGTAGCAATACAATATGATTGAACAATGGAAAATATATTCTCCGTCTCTTCCAGCAAAGTTATATTTTAACAACATGTAAAATGTATCAGAACTACGCTTGCAAGCGACAGTATTGCGAAAGTTGCGCGGACGGGATCGTATGGGGTATATACGAGTATTTAGGGTCAAACATTTACTTGAAAGCGAACTCTATGCCAGCAGATTAAACTAGGCTTAGGTATCACTGATCATAATGAAAATATGTTTTATTTTACAGCTGAAACCTGACTGACTCTACCCGTATAAATTGCAGTTCTCTATAGAGTGTAGATTCAAATCCCGCCATGTAGCAATGTCTTTTAGAATTTTCGATGATGTATGTTTATCGGAAACCTTCGCACGCCTGTGAGTAGATTCAAGGGTGCGTAAAGTCCAGCTAATCCGGACTAGGCCCACGTGGACGACTAAGTCACCCTTTACGGATAGGACACGTCGTTGGGGATGTTTAATGACCTGATGATGATATTCTTTTTTATTTTAATGTATTGCATAACATATAGAATATCTTATAGAGGGAAATCCGTTGTGAGCCCTCACTGTTGGTCCCAGGGTCCCCTCTTCTTACCTTCATGGTATACTTCGCGTGGTCCTATCTATCCTCGTTAGCAAGTTAATAGGACCTTATACTCGTAATAATTTTTGTGTTGCTCCGGCGTACCGTATCCATAAGCATTTCAACAGGTCAATTTCCTGGAATTTATGCCAAAGTTTTAACGATCAGTCATACTCATCGTACGTGTTAGTTTCTGGTTAGTTACTGGCCTTGCATGCTTGGCTAGGTAAACAAACAGAAGTTATAAATATAGGATATTTGATAATTAACTTCAGGAATTTTCTTTGGAAATGAGTTGGCATATTTACCACAATCATAACTTAGTTTTGCTTTTAGTGTAGTTGATTCCTGTCCAAGGGTGTAAAATTACCTACTGTCTACCATAAGTTCATACAACCGTTTCTTTTCGGTCACAAGTCAGCAACTACTTGTAATCTCAACTGTTCACTGATGAATTTATAAGTCCTTGACCATTAGTAATCAGTCACTTCAGAATAATCTATTGTCAGAGTAAGCGAAGTCACTACTAACCACTAATTAGGCTGCCAGTTTAATTATGGGCTTATTTCTAAAAAAAAAACTTGGGGACCGTATGACCATGTTTTGGGAAGTGTAGGACACTTTACGGGCCGATTAACACACAGAATGGTTACTGAAAATGGTAAGTGAAGAATCGGGGTGCATGGCGCAAAATGGAGGATTTGTAGATTTTTCAAAAAAGGTCTTTTATCGGATATACAGGATGGCTACTTTTGTGACTATAAATAGTCTGGTCGTCCTAAATCTATTATTAACATAACTATCAAAGCTAATTAATCAAAGCGCAACACTGAAAAAACAACTTTTAGAAGACCGTGTTGGATTTACTGCATCGTTATATTCATACAACATAAAGTAGTCCGCCCAAAATGTGAAAACTGTGACATCATTCCGTCACTTTAAAACCAGCCAATCACGAAAACTGTGCGATTGATTGGTTGGTTCAAATTCCGTGTTCAGGAAAAGAATCTTCATCCATTGAACCTTTATCGTGGTCTAACTAAGGTAGTGCAAGAAAAGAAATTTAGCAGTCTCGTAATAACTCATCAAAATTAAACCTTCACGTTTTTCTTGCAATGCATTTTTCGTGTATATTTGAGGTGCAATCGGGACTATGGTAATGGTCCAAGACCTTGATGGCATGGTACAAAAAAGTGCATTTTAATGTTTATTTAGGTATTTTCTTAATTATTTGTGCACACTTTCCTTATAGATAAGGTATGACGACAACAGCCGTAAAATGATGCCAAACAATTACAATCAACACGTATACCTGGAAATTAATATTATTGGAACAAAATACTACTTGGTACACTGACTTTTATAGAATACTTTAGGATCCCATTACGTTACATCGTTCCAAATATAGTACAGTTCGTCGTTATAAACTATAATTATGATGGAAAGGTTGCACCACGGTCACCACTAGTCTCGTATAAGTATTTTACCTCAACTAATGTCATGGTTCAACGTACCGATGTCTAATGTCGCATATAAAATATACCGGTCCTCCGTAACACATTTTCACAAGTGATTGAATCAGGGGCCTTTGGAGGGTTTCCTAGCTGCACTTATCAAGGCAAAGTCTAGCATTCGTCTGATCTGACACATTCTAGCTACTGCCACTTCAGCTACCAGCTACGCCGGTAACTATTTTTAGGTCTCATACGAACAATTTTGTTTTTATTATGTCCACACTAACTCACTATTGTGATCATTCGTTGACTTGCCTTCGAGATAAGATATCCATTATTTTAAAGTATATATCTTATATATTTTGTTACTTATTTTGAGGACAATCGAGCATGCAGCCCATTTTATGGAAAACGGTAACCGCCGCAGATAGATAACTGCAATGGGAAGTAGAGAAAAGAGCTCTTTTAAATCCTTGCTTTTAAGAATAACATGCCATTGGGGAGCACCGTGGCTGGGAGATACGTTTCATAGTTTGCATGCATGTGAAAGGAACGATCGCTGGAAACAACGGTTTTCCGGTCGAGTCGTACGTTGATAAAACAGAGACACCGGCATGATGTTGAAAAGTGCCTTAATGCACTCCTTATGTAAATGACTATAAAACACACAGAGAGTGATAGAGAGCTAGTTTCCCCGGAGGTCTAAATAAAAATGTATAATAAAAATTTAGATTATCTGTAACCTAAACAAAAATAACAATGACATTGCTTGGGAAGTTCTTAATCACCGAGCACTTGTAAATTGTTTTCATACTATTTGTGGAGAGATAAACGGGCATTGGTCTTAAGTGTAAATAATAAATACTACTGCAAGTGCTGCAATTCAATTTATTTGTTTCTTACAATCAATACTTAAACAAAACAGTCGGTTATATAATATGACAATGACACATTCTTAAAATAAATATGATTACGTAACACACAAATTTCACTTCAACAGCTTAAGAATTTATGGCTTGCTAAATCATGTTTATAAAAGGCTTCTACTTTTATAATCATGTACCTAAATGCAGATTTTCACTATAGGAAACAAAACAAACGATAGTAAAATAAATATTTCTGCAATCACACTCACGTTATTACCTTTTGTTTACAAAAATAATAGACAACTTATAATTTATAAAAACACTATGTGATGATGATTAATTCTTGTGAATTTATGGATAGAAAACCGTGACTCAGACAAAAACAAATGTTAGTCACAAATATATTTGAAATAGGTGAAAACTGGATCCCTGACTTTGAAAGCTATTACTTCTATCGAACACAACACGCCAGCCTGTCTAAAATACAATCACACATTATGATCAAACAGTTCATTTGTTTTGAGACATTATAATTACCTACTATAATGTATCGATGAAAATCATTTACTCAGTAGTTCCTTGTATTTAATCTTCTTAAATTTACTACATACATTACCGTTATATAATTAACTACAAATATAGGGAACTAACGAAGGGTATGAACTCATTATACTCATATCACTTCAGTCTCTTACTCTCCGAGCCAAAGAAGAAGCCTAAAAAGGCTCTGAAAACATACCAGCTAAGGTCCCGCGGTTTTTTTTATGTTATAAGTGTACAGGACGGTCTGGACGCTCACCTGATGGTAAGTGATACGCCAGACCATGACCGAGCGGTATTAAAGGAGACCAACAACTGACAGACAGTTATTATCCTCCATCAATGCCGCACTGCGCCCGTCACCCGAGACAACAGATGTTAGGTTAGCGTGGCTGATCATGGTCTAAATTCCGTTGGAGGAGATAAATTCCCGCACTGGACGTCAGCATTAGTAGATGTCATACCAAATATTAATAAAAATGGTAAGAACCACATGTTAATTTTCATACTATTCTTGATTATGTAAGATATCTTGCTATAGTTCGAAAACCTTAGGTAGAACTCGTCATGTAGTGTCTTGCGAAATATTACAAAGTTCTTTTTGCTTTCACAAATCATTGGAGAAGAGCCAGCTTTATTAATCAGTTCTGTACCAAGACGTATTTGTTATATAATTTTAATTTTCCATTTTAAATAAGTCAGGAATAGAGTCAGAAATGCACCCCAATTATATTTTTTTTAAGATATGAAGACAAGGTATTACAAATTCGTCAATTAAAAGTCATAACGAAGATACGGCGTGAAGACATTCTGATATAATTCTGTACACATTTTTTCTTAATATATAAACTTTTTTAATGGAGCTATCGATCTATCAGTAAGTACCCCTGTTAATCAAATAAAATACAATTAAAACAGCTTACTCGCACCACAATGGGTTTGGTCAATTTTAGGTTTCTGTCTTAATTACCAGCTTTCCGTTCAGACAGTAATACCTGGCCGACATTTATCATAAGTACTCGAACATTCAATACCTAACACAGAGAAACTAAAACCTTCGTCAACACTTCACCAAATTGGTTGGAAACGCCTTTTGCTGATGTTTGCACAGTTAGCGTCCTTAATTGCTTCTTACGACTCCTATTAGATGAATTAGGGTAATGGAATACTTCTACTAGCTAGTCATTTTCCTGCACAAGTTTAAGAATGTCTCTCTTAAAAAACAAAGCATTTTATCTCCTTTCGCAAAGATAAGTAGTAATGCTAAAATTTAAACAACTTTTCCACTAATATTATCTTTATGGCACACACAGGACTTGTCAAATTAATTTGTCAGTATTTTCACGTACCTTTCTATTCAAGAATTCCTTTTTAAGTTTTTCTCCCTAACATTTGGAATACATAACCATTCCATCAATTAATTAATTAACTAATTGATGGCTAAAGTGCTTAGAATCGATGTGATTATAATTTGAGGTAACTGTTGAAAATCTTAAAACCGCGAGACCTCATTTGTTCGGGCAAATTCTTCTTTTATCTTCGGATCAGTGACTGTTGCTTTGTTCCGTCGCCTAACGAGAACATAAATCATTCTGTAAACAAAAAGTATATTAATGCATTTCTCTTTAAATACATAACTAAGCCATAAACGGAATGAGGTATGGAAGTCGAACCCCCTCTAACGGTACTTCGTTGGATGGACCTTACTCGAAAGCAGTTTGGCTTTGCAGTACCAGGGGGGAATGGTGTAAATTATCAAATATTATTAAACAGTGCCTTCATCCCAAAACACAGACGATATCTGGCACTGCGGCGGTACTTTCCAAGACGACTTAGTACCAAGTCCACCACCTAGTAAACCTTCGGTAATATCACTCCCTCGGCTCCCTCACCCTCTCTCTCCCTCGGTCACTTCGCGAGAATTTTCTGTGTGTCTATGTGATCTTACATACCACACCAACACAAAACGGTACCTATGACTTACTCCTCAATATTTGCAGCATAAATTCAGCGCAAATATTTTTTTCTCTCAAGAAAGGTTTATTGCAATAGTTTTATTACAATTTTACTAAGACCAGTTACTTCTAGATAATGGATAAAAATATATAAATATATATTATATCTTGTAAAAGCATTTTACTTTTGCGAAATGCGACATGCATTCTTTTTGTCCATTGTTCGAAAAACTTATTCTAATATATCACTTTTAAAACTAAAATCAGCCATTACCCGCTCGTTTTAAATTTATTGTAACATATTTAAATACCATATAACAAAACGGCGTCCCAATGTTCCGAAACACATACAAACCTCTCGCGGTTTAAATGCATAATGTTGGACAACAGTCGAAGTTTTGCCTGCTCTTAGTATTGGGTCCTTATTATAATAATCCACGATACAAATATCGATCCACGAGTGGACCGATATTTATTCATCTAATTTGTAATAAAAATTAGTAATTTCAATATATAATAGAAATCTTTTTGACTCAATTAATTTTATTATAATAGTGGGTCTATTGTGTCTAGGCATCGTAGCACGTCACTGTTTGTAATGTACAATAAATTATCGTGTTTAATTCTGTATTTTAAATATTGTGTTGTTATGTTGTTTATTATTTGTCACATGTGCTGTTTGGCGATGTCTAGATATAATGAATGTCTTTCTTTCTTTCTAATATTAATTGGCTCTACGTGTAAAAACGTTGTATGATTTTTAAACACTTACGTAAAGAATCCAAGTGCAAAAACTGTAAGAGCTGCGTCGAACAGGTAAAATGCTCCAGGTAATGTGTCGATAGTCATGATGTATATGTAGCTAGACGCTGGCATGTATATCGAAGGCGCAATAGCTTCTGTGACACCAAGCAACGCACTCAGTTTGGCTGTAAATACAATTTTACTTTTAACTAGCCTCGAAAATGTTGTTTTAGTTGTCGCAAATGTCCATGGGCGCCGGTGACACATTTCATCAGGTGAGCCGCAAGTTTGCCTCCCTTTTTTAATAAATAAAAACTAGCGTCGGTGGCTCATTGGTGTGGACTGTTGCCTTCCGATCTGGATAATGCAGGGACAAATCCCGCCACGTATCCGAAAATACATTGTCAAATTCTTTAAAATTCTATTTTATCCGACTCTTATGGTGTAGGAAAACATCTTGAGGAAACCTGCGCACGCCTGCGAAGAAATTCAAAGGTTGAGCGTGAAGTCAGCCATTGGTCATGTTTGTCGCACGGTACCTACAATTATAGATAGATATAGATATCCACTAACATTCACACAGCGCCATCTTGCCCCAAGTTAAGCGTGAAGCCTGTAGTATGGGTACTAAACAACAGATATACATACTTATATATATATATATATATATATATATATATATATATAATACATACATACATATCATACGAATGAAGCACCCAGACCAATACAAACAAACATGTTCATGCACACATATGTTTGTACTGCCCGGGGATCGAACCCGGCACCCTGAGTGTAACAGCCGACGTCTCAACTATTACACCAGATGCTCTCCAACCCGATAGAACTCTCTGGTGCAAATGAGGTAGCATCATGAGCCAAAAAATATTTTGTAGCCAACTTATTAGCTTTTTTATTGGCCATGATGACGCAAATTCTTAGTTGTTATTCAAAAGTACTGCAGTGACTACGTTCATAAAACCACTTATCTATCTTTAACTCTTAATTCATTAAAAAAAATAGATTTTGTCGCCCTACAAAATAAAAAACTTCTATACTCAAACATAAAATTCAAGGAACTGAATCTCACCAACTTCCTCGGTAGGAACACTCTTGGTTGCAATTGATCTGATCGCAGTAAGACCGGTGTGACTGAAGATATTGAAGACCGGTGCAGAATAGTACCACGGCCTGGTGGGTGCAAACGCGAAGACGAAGCATGCAGCTATCCTGCTCACACCAGCCAATCCGCCGATAGCGCTGTCCTGCACTTTCAGCTTCTTACTCAGCACCGATATACAAAACATCGTACCTGTGAAGGCATACAAATTAGATTTTAGGTTTTGGTTATCAGTATATAAAAACTATTTATATAAGTAGAACAATAGATGATAGTCACCTTAGTAAACGACTAATATCTTATTAGTAATTGTTATTTGGGAAAGAATGAAGAAGAAAGTTAACGAGAAGATGATAGTAAGCTTTGTCTGGGTCCTAAAATGTGCATCCTTTTCACCTCTTGATAATTTGAAAGAAATAAAAAAGGTTCAACGTACTTCTGTAAAAATATTCAAACATTTCCAAAACACGCTCCGTGACACCGTCATTAATATGGTAATTTGAATACTAAATATTTGACAAAAATAGGTTTTGTCCGGCTTTTGTTGTGTTACTTTATTTCATCTCATGCATATTCATTGAAAGATTGCAAACAACTTATTATTGCTAAAATCTTCAACATTGCAATAATAACGTTAATACGCAGTTTCAACTTAGTAAGTATACGCAAATAATTTGCAAAAAGTGTTATTATTTTGAAAAACTTTCTATATCAAATACACTCTATTTTTGTGACATAAAGTTGAAGTTGCAATGAACATATGACACACATTTTGATGCATTTCTTATCTTTAACCTTGACCTTATGATAACAGAAAACTTAAGCGATAATGCCCATTTATCTTTAAGTTAGGCCTAAAGTTCAAAACTGTTTTTCTTAAATTTGCTGCCATTGATTTGTAGGTATCGATATACATAATGCAAAACCGATGGTCGATGGGGTGGAGAGGTGTAGGTCATGATTGATGAATGAAGTACGGTAGAGAACCTGCAACAAGGTGAACCGATGTCTTGGTGAAGGTGGCAGATTGGAGATGGATCACAATTATTCAATTCCCGTCCAACAACAAACAAATGAACAAAGGTTTAGCAGTCGTGGTTTAAATCCATACATTTTTAAAGATTTAGTTAACGTAATAAACGATGGATAATGTATTAAAGGTACTTATATATCTAGCGCAAAATTGGGGAGACTTATGTCAAGCATTGGACTGCGATAGGTTTAAGCGAGATCAATGTAGAAATCATAAATAGTAGTAGATATTGTGACAAATACAATTTAAGTTAAGATATATAGGTACTTAATTCAATTTCCGTCCAATCCTTTCATATCATTCACATCCATCATCATCATCATGATGATGATGATGATATAGGTACTTAATATTAGGTAAGAAAATCCCGACAGCTTCTTTCGGTATTCGGCTGTCCAGGAACGAAAGCAATGAGGCTCAGCCAATATTGTGGAGATTTCTTAATTTTTTTTAGATTACAGCTAATATCACTTGATATTCTACATTCCAAAATGAAACGAAACTTCAGCATAAACTGGCGACATCCATTGATTTTCGATACTACTTAGAATTATTTTGAAATATACATTTTTGATGTATTGCATCATCACAACTCTGGTATCACAAAGAGCCATTTACGGGGACATTTTGCGCATAAAGTTTTAAAAACTAAATAGTCGGAAATCTTTTGATCCGATACTTGCTAAGTTGGTTCAACGTATCCTAGCAGGTGTCCAGCGACTCGCTCGCTAAATGATATTCCACGTGCATATGGAGTAAGCTTAAGCCAAGAAAAATTTAGGCTCTCTCTTCAACCTATTGGACACAGGTCTCTCCCATTTGGCACTAGATATCCCGGTCCTTCGATTTCCCATTTGCTGGCGATCTTTCGCAAATCATCGGTCCGGAGAGCTTCAAATTCGTATAGTTTCATAACCCTCTCTCTTTGTAAAGATTGGCCATGCACTCTTTGCTCCATTGGAACTATGGGTGTCCATGAGAAACGGTAATACTAACCATCTGATGGATCTGGTCGTCTGCCTAACAATGGAATCCAATTTTAGAATATCTTTATTCAAATAAATCTTTTACAGATACTTTTCAATCGACATTTGTTATATTATATTTTTATGACCCAACCATGGGTTTGGAATAAGTAGGATCTTCGAGAAGAGCCGCCAAGAAACTCGATAGTCACTCTTCTTCCCTACACGTAACTTTATAATGATTTATTACATTTTTTTTTAAACTCGAATACTACGTGCAAAACCACACATCTTTATCGGATAAAATATTCGTCTATATTTTAGTAACCTTACTTCATAAGGATTTTTCAATCTTTAAATTCAACTGGTGAAATGGCAATTCGGAAAGATTTTGTGGCATTTTATCAAAGAACTTTATAAAAAGAAGAAAGTTTGTTAACGAAATGGATTTGTAGGACATTGAATTCAAATATTTGCATAGGTTCTCTTCTTGGTTGGATTCTCTTCTGAAACACTGGATGAAAATCAACAATAACTTGGAAATTAATTCTGGTTGGATAAAATCATGTTTATCCAAATGTCAAACAGGAAAGTGCACGGGTAATATTAGTTACATTTTACTCAGTATCAAATGGATATAAAAAGGTCATCGTGGAATATTATCAATACTGAGTTTACTACATAATTATATTGCAAATTAACATGTGTATTGCAATTAATGCTCTCATAATAATTAAATATGCCTTTAGTATCAATTTAAACAAGAATCTTACTTACGTGCCCACCCAATGAGATTGTACGATTGTCCCATATATTGGGCAATCATCTATTAGTTTTCATTTCTTTTTAATAAATAATAATTAATTTTGTAAGTCATATAACAGCGCTGCTGTTATATTCTATTATGAATGAAAATATAGTTTAAATTACTTATCACAATTTTTATTTTAAGGAACAGAACTTAGCTCGTTAAGAAATTTAACATTATCTCCAAACTAATTACTATTAGAACATTAAGTGATATCTTTGGATATTATTTACTCAGGAAAGTATACTTAAAAATGCATTAACACAAATTTTAATGATACCTTAAATTAGCCTGGTTACTCGTGATTGTTTATGTACACATGGTCGTGTTGTGTTTTGTAATAAATAAATAATAGGAGTATGAATAATATATATATCAAGAGTCAGTAGCTCATCGGTATGGGAGCGTCGATGGCATATCGGTACGGCCTGTTGCCAACAAATCTGAAAGGTGCAGGTTTTAATCCCGCCCCGTACGAATGACATTTCGAAATTATATGTACGTTATCCGACGACGACTCTTACGGTGAATGAATATATCGTGAGGAAACCTGCGCAAGCCTGCGAAAAGTTTCAAAGGTTTTGCATGATGTCGGCCAATCCGCACTAATACACTCAAGGCCTAGACTCATGCCCCTCGGCGGGGACGTTTAATAAGCTGATGATGATGAGAAGCATATAGGTATTCTTTATTTATGGAACTTGGTTTATAGGGAAACTAAGGGTGTAGTGTGGTGGTTTATTTATAATACAACTTTTTTTTACTGAAAGACTTCTTGTCACCTTACACACTGAAGTCTATGCTTATCCTTGTGTACTAATATTATTAATTCATCATCAGCCTTAACGGCCTACGGCAAGGCAGGCCACCCCGCACACCCATCACACGGGCCCAATTTGTGTTTAAATACTATTATTTACTAGTTTAAAAGTAAGACAGTGGGTTATAAATGTTATAATATATTTATCTACCGGAATAACTTTTTGATTTTAAAACTGCCACACATTAGTGAGGTAAAAAAATGCCATCTAAAAACCTTAAAAGATTAAAAGATTAAAATTCTGTTCCTTTTCCAAACCTTTAAATTTGGAACGCTCGCACAAAATCTCAATTTAAATGTTATGTTTATGAACGTCGGCATTTCGATTTCCTCGAAAATTAACGGCCATAAAATGATAAAAAGCGAATGCATTAATATAAAACCTTTTTATGAGTACATTTTAAAATGTTTTCTTACCAATAAGGCCAAGGAGTATATTTGCAGTTCCATAAATGCTGTATTCCACTTCGTTCAAGTGGAACTTACGGCGGGCGTACAAATAACTAACTTGCGAATCTCCTGAAACAAATTATGAGTTCATTAGCATATTATTAGCTACAAGGACAGAAGCTAAAATAATAACTTCCATCTCTACTGATCGGAAGCTATCAGGATCTATCAGTTATATGGACGATTATCTCGATAAATTTTGTTCGTGTTTGTACATATTATATCTCCTGATTTCTGATTAAATTTGATCATGTAGGAAAACCCTAAGGACTGTGTATTGCACGCTGTGTGACCTTATGCACACTTCAAAAATAAATCTTTGTTTTAAAATACCAGACGACCCATTTGGTGTCGCGGTTGAGAGGTCGACTGCAACACCAAGGGTTCCGGGTTCGATCCTCGGGCAGTACAAACATTTGTGTGCATGAACATGTCTGTTTGTAATGGTCTGGGTGATTTCTATGTACATATAATATGTATGTATTTACAAAAAAAATGTATATAAGTATATTTGTCCGTTGTTTAGTACCCATAATACAGGCTTCACGCTTAACTTGGGGCTAGATGGCGCTGTGTGAATGTCAGTGGATATTTATTTATTATTTATTATTAAAATAACGTCGCTAGATGGCACTATGTGAATGGCAATGCATATTTTTTTCAAATTAATATTTAATAAAAACATTCCTGAATTCTAAGACGTAGTCAGCTTATTTGACTCTAAGTTCTAGGGCGATGATAAACTTGACCATCGATTGCCCAAAGGTTCAGAAAGGCCACAATATTACAAGTCAGGGCCAATAAACATTGCAAGCAATCGGATAAGGTCACACATTTTGTATTAAACACGCACAGTTGTGTTATTTGCGTTACGATTTTCCTTTTTTGTTTCGTAATCGTTTCCAAAACAAATGCATTGGTATTTAAATAAACATTTTTAAGCTGTATATTTTAGGACAGCTAGAGTAAATTCTATATTGCAAACTGAAAAAAGACATTTAATACAATTTCAGCTCGCAATGTCTTATCGCTTGATCTCTTTCAGACAAACTCACAAACAAAGAATGAAAATAATAGATTGCTAACTTATTTATTACATGACAAGGATCATGTTATTCTATTTAAGTTTATAAAAAAAACGGATCCTGAAACGCCTGGTATAATCAATTAGTTAAGTAATCCGGTAGTTGACTCTACCAATCGTTGACGTACATATTATGAACTGTCAAAAAGGAACGTCTCCATATGTTTTTATCAGATTACTGATATGTGACGTCATTGTTCACTATCATCAATTGACCTTTTATTTATTGTTTTCAGGGTTTCAGCGTATTGAAAAATACAACATTGTTAAAAACAAAAGCGATTAATGAAAGGACATACAGAATAAGGTGCGCTTTTTGAACAATTTCTTACACACAAAGGGTCGAGAACATCAATTGGTTGTATATATAAATAAATATCCACTGTCATTCTCACAGCGCCATCTAGCCCCAAGTTAAGCGTGAAGCCTGTATTATGGTACAAAACATCAGACAAACATACTTATATTTTTTTTCTGTAAATACATACATATTATACATAGAAAACACCCAGACCATTACAAACACTACTGCCCGGAGATCGAACCCGGAACACTTGGTGTTGCATCCGACGTCTCGACCATTACACCAAATGGGTTGTATGGCTCTATTATTGTTATAACTGTTCATAAATTGTGTTATATAGGCACACGATTTATGTTATACCTACCCACTATCGGAGAGGTAAAGCCGATATCGTAATTGACAGACAATCACGACTTAGTTCCACGTAAAGATAAAAAAAATGAATGAAGTTTATTTTATTTTAAATTTGACGAAATCTAAAGAAAAATGCGCTAATTGTATCACTGCGTAGTATATATTAGTACTTTTCAAACATAGGTGAACAAATAAATAAAAATGCCTTTACGCAGTTCATAATATCAGCGTGATTACTTAGCCTAAAACGTCTTACGCACAAGGCAAACCTTGAGTACAAATTTGACTAAACTCTTAAAACCCTAAATAAGCTCCACAATTTTTAACCTATAACTCAAATCTGTTAAATATTAGGTCTCTGGGATCTGGGGAGTTAAATAAAAAACCCTTAACATAGGAATATAGCAAGTCGCAATTGTAGACTGTATGAATAATGAACTGGTAGATATAAGTATAAAAACTAAGCTGGATCACCCCTGTGCAGTAAGCCTTTCTTATATGCAGGAGAGTTGAATTGAATATAGATACTTCTTTACCAGGCAGTCATGATAATGGTGCTATGTCGCATTGGTCGTGCAATTAGTAAAAGTAAAATTATACATCTGAATCATCAAAATGCCATCCAAAATCATCTACAACCGGCGTTTTTAAGTCGCGTTTAATATGAATATTTTTTACTCTTACTAATTTATCATTGCGCATGAAAGAATTTATGAAGTCAGAGGCTACATAATTGTTTACTTTGATTTGGAATTTCACTATAATAACTTGTAACTAGTTATAGTACAAAAGTAATGATAATTATATTGATTAAGCTGAACTTACCTATAATAGATACATGTATCAGATTTTGAAATGTAACACTCTTATATATTATAATATGTGTATGCATGTATTGTTGGTGAGTCTAAATAAATAAATAAATAAATAAAGAATGACGTTATCTTCTTATGGTTCAGTTAGATTTCAGCAGAAAATATATGAAACAGAATAAAATTAGGAAGTTCTCAATACAATATGTACGTAAGTTTTTTTTAGTTATACAAATACTTATTGTAATGAACGAATGTTTGGTCTCTGGCTAGTTTTTAAGGTACATAGGTTCATATATGTCTGGTTCATTTAAAAATTACTTTAGATCTTTAAGTCAAATTTATTAAAACATTATTTATTGTAGCCTATGGAGTCAGAAATAAAATAAAAAGGATAACCAATGTTAACCACGATGCACATAATCATTTGAGCATAATGATTCATCTCCGCTTTGACATAAATTATTAAACCGTAAAATACTTTTTGATGTACCCAGAATCCAGCAGTACATAATACTTTCATCATCAGCTTATTAAATGTTCCCACGAGGGGCACGAGCCTACCCGTATAGGATGATTAGGCCTTGTCGTCCACGCGGGCCCAGTGCGGATTGACGACTTCACACAAACCTTCGAATCTCTTCGCAGGCGTGCATGAAGGTTTCCTCACGATGTTTTCCTTCACCGTAAGAGCGTCGGATAACGTACATATATTTTCGAAAATCGAAATACATTGGTACATGTCGGGATTTGAACCTCAGCCCTCCCGGTAGGAAGGCGACAGTCACCACTACTCTTACACTTACTTACTTGATACTTTACAAAGATTTAATTTATAACATAACTATCACGAGAGTTAGCAAATAAATGGATATAATAATAAATGGTTGATGAGACGGAACCTCCTGTACCATAATCCAACTCGCTCACTATTCAAGTTAACCATACATATAAAATATACAGCAAATACATAACATATAAACAGGTAAACTCAAACTGGGCAATTGGCATTTAATAATCAAAGGGCCTTGATTGCCGCGGCTGCTCTTTAAGTCATTGTACTGGCTAACTATGACACCTGGCAGTATTCGAATGAACGAATTCTTGAAGCCTCATAAAATGACTGCGGAATTCTGCAACTGTAGGAAGCTTTGGTCAAGAGACTTCGTTTTAAACATCAACTACACAGTCCGCTCCAAACCAGCCTCTTTTGAGGGGACTGACATTCAGGCAATTACGTAAATTATTTGTATTATTTTTCTATCTGTATACTTTAACTTACTTTGTCAGTCCTCCGTTGACAAAAGTCACTTCCACAGTTTTTACAAACAGGTTTCCCTTTTTATCCTGTAGTTTGTGAATCTGTGGTCACTCCGACCGACCTGCATATGGGCAGATATAACAGCAAGGCTAGTGAACCGCAGCAAAACTTCGTTTGAGCTCCAAAAGCTCGTATATAGTGCTATCAATAGAAGATAATATACACTTATAGATTTTGATCCTTAAAGTTTTATTAGGATGAGCCATTTAATAATCGAATCAGGTATGTACTTTATGAGTATATCAAGGAAAAATCCTTCAAAAACCTCACACTGCGAATTATCAAGATTCGTCCTCAGTATGTGGGACAAGTTGGTACAAAATTTTTGCTATAATAAATAAATACCCTATACTGAAGGTGTCCTTTATTATTATGTTTAGTTTGTTATACAAGCACTTATATTAATGAACGAATGTTTGGTTCTCCAGGCCTTTTGCACATCAAATATGAGACTACCGTCAATATTATTATCCTTAGCTACAAACAATCAATTCAAAGCATTTTTTGTATTGCGAAGTTTCAATTATGATTTATGAAACGTTTTCGTTTCATCTAGATTCACTTATTTGTTTACAAGGATCTCCTTTGAAGTATTAGAAAACTTATGAAAACAATATTAATTATATCTCAAATAAGTTCTTAACGAGAAAACAAACATATTTATTTTATAATATGATGATTATAAAATAAATGAATGATTTTAAACACAAACTAATTACGTACATATTATTTCTTGTTTTAGTGTTGTTGATGTATATAATATGTTTATTTTTTAAATTACCTCTTCTTCTACCATTGACTTACCAAAAGTCAAACTTACAGCATGGTACAGTTTACGGAAATATTGACACTATTTTTTATTTCAAGATTTCGTCAAAAACCAGAAGACTATGTTTAAAAAAACTAAACTCAGGTCTCATACACGGTTCATTGAAAAACATTTTTTTTAATATTTGGCGGTTAACTTATAGCTCAAATAAAAAAAATAGTGGATGTTGCCTGACCTTAGTTGGGATCAAAACAATACTGAGTATTGCTCCTACACACTATTTATCATGTGAACAAGTGATATACATAATACAATTCACATGTATAGGTAAAACAAGTAATAAAGTTTGTAAGTAACAAGCAATTAAGTAAATCGNGATGTCTGTGTGTGGACTGTGCCTCCTACCAGGAGGGCTGAGGTTCAAATCCCGACACGTACCAATGTGTTTTCGAATTTTCGAAAATATATGTACGTTAACCGACGCTCTTACGGTGAAGGAAAACATCGTGAGGAAACCTTCATGCACGCCTGCGAAGAGATTCGAAGGTTGTGTGTGAAGTCATCCAATCCGCACTGAGCCCGCGTGGACGACTAAGGCCTAATCACTCTATACGGGTAGGCTCGTGCCCCTCGGTGGGGACGTTTATTGAGCTGATGATGATGATGAGGAAATACTCAAACACTAAAGTAACAATTTAAGTGATCTGCCAAAATCTTTGACAATAAACAAACCAGATGCACAAACTTACTCAGAAAGTGTCTGCGGCAAAATTTTGTCCATTCCGTCAGTTGAGCAAAGTTTTAATTCATATTCACGTCGCTCGCTACATATCATAGTGGCATGGTAGTGTGCTCGTGCTTTTGATTTTGTACCCATTTAATGACGCTTTAAGGTCAACATATTAATGAATAATTGTAGAAATATCAGAATAAGTTGCCTTATTGTGGTATAAGTATGTGTCAAGCGGCTCGGACAATTTTAGGTTGATATTTCTTCGCGTATTTATTTAAAAAGGTACATCATCATCAGCTCATTAAACGTCCCCACCCGGGGCACGAGCCTACCCGTATAGGGTGATTAGGCCTTACTCGTCCACGCGGGCCCAGTGCGGATTGGACGACTTCACGCACAACCTTTGAATCTCTTTGCAGGCGTGCATGAAGGTTTCCTCACGATGTTTTCCTTCACCGTAAGAGCGTCGGATAACGTACATATATTTTTCGAAAATTCGAAAATACATTGGTACGTGTCGGGATTTGAACCTTTGCCCTCCCGGTAGGAAGGCGACAGTCCACACCACTGAACCACCGACGCTCTAAAAGGTACACCAACAGTATATATACACAACATAGGACAACATTTAGTTGTTTATCTAAGGCCAAAGTCTACATACAATTTATCGACAGAAATGAAATAGAAAATCTTAGAAGTTGTCTAGGTAGGTAACACCGCATTGCTAGATATCGAACCATAAAATAGAATTGTTTTGTACTTCTGTTTTGGGATGAGGGCAATGAAGCTAATAATAATAATAATTAAATGCAGTACAAATCTTGAAACGGCATTATCAGCGTATCATGCCTATGCTAATTCATGGCTTAGATATGGGGTTATGTTATGGGGGAATAGCGTTAACGTAAACAGTTTATTTTTATTGCAAAAAAAAATGTATAAGAATTTTAGCACATATAGATAACATGCAGAGCTGCAGGCCTTATTTTGTTAAATTTAATATACTTACACTTCCTTCCCTTTATATTTACGACCTGTGCACGTTTATATATAAAAATAATGATAAATTAATGAAAATTAAAGATACCCATCAACTAAATACAAGGAATAAAGATAAACTATATTTACCACAATCCAGAATCAAAATGCTAAATTGTAGTCCGTATTATATGGCGGTCAAGGTATTTAATAAATTGCCACCAGAAATCCGTACACACCCTGTTTCAAGTCATTCAATAGGAATCTTAAAGAATTTCTTATTAAAAAATGTTTTTATTCAGTTGATGAATATCTTAAAACACCTGTTCATAAAATATTAAATAGACTGAAAAAATTGTATTTTTAAATGTATAATGAAAATTATTTAAGCTTTTTAATTGTTTGCCATACTCGAAAAGGGTCACTAAGTTGTAAGTACCATACTAAAACTAAAGAACTTTTGTACACTTAGGTGCAAATAAAACATTTGAATTTGAAGCTAGTATAGTTACCGCGTATGAGAGACCTAACATGTCGTCTTGGGTGACGTACGCAGGGCAGTTTTGACTAAAAATAATGATAAGCTTCTTTTATTAACTTCCTTCAACACTGCTTCTGTCATTTTCAGGCATATCACTTACCACCAGGCGAGCAAACTTACCAGGACGGAAGTTCGCTTTACTTTGTCAGAAAAATCTATTATTGCTATTAGAATTTATTCAAAAAGCGATACAAATGTTCCTTTCAGCTGCGGGCCCTTCAAACCCGTCCACCAGCTCAGAAGGTGCCAAGAGAACAAAGCATAAGACTCACAAAAAGGATAAAAGGTATTAGGAATTATTTTTTACTAAAGAAGTGATATCGGGTCTTCTAGTCTAGAACTTTTGGGACCGATATCGACCTTTTCTTTTATTCGATGGACAAATAAATAAAAACAAATATCCACTGACATTCACACAGCGCCATCTTGCCCCAAACTAAGCATAAACCTGTTATATGGGTATAAAACAGAAAAAAACACGTATATATTTTTTTGAATAAATGAATGGAAAGCCTTACAATACAAAATCTGTTGTCTGACGCTTTAAAGCGTCATTGGCGTTCAAAGAGTACATAGAAACAGCAAGATCAATACAAACAGACATATTCATGAACACAAATATTTGTACTTCCCGGGGATCGAACCCTTGGTGAACACGCCGACGTCTCAACCATAAAACGTATATATTGATAACAAAATATATTACGCCTAAAGAATAATTTTAATATTATATTAATTGATTTTGATAAATCAATTTAATTGATTTTGAATGGATATTTATTATTTTATATTTTTCTATGGCAGGAAGAAAGAACGAGAGATGGCTTTGAAAAGGCTGACTCAGCGATCCATATGGAGGAAGATGATCACCTCGACGCATCCTTAGATGATGAGGAAGAGTATCTCGCTCAGTACAAATCACTTCTCTAGACACAGCTGCTATAGTGTCTGTTAGATTCTATGTGGATCTCTAAAGAAAACAAATGATTGGTTGACTAAGAAAATCATCAACATCATCAGCTCATTAAACGTCCCCACCGAAAGGTATGAGCCTACCCGTAAAAAGTGTTAAAGCCTGAGTCGTCCACGCGGGCCCAATGTGGATTGGACGACTTTACACACAACCTTCGAATTTCTTCGCAGGCGTGCATGAAGGTTTCCTCGCGATGTTTTCCTTCACCGTAAGAGCGTCGGATAACGTACATATATTTTCGGAAATTCGAAAACACATTGGTATATGGCGGGATTTGAACCTCAGACAATTACTAAAATATAATTTATGGTTGCGTTCTCAGTGTCCAATAGAATCAAGTAGACTTGGGATAAATTGAAGTTTACATGCTTTTAGCTTGTGCGGTAAAACCGAAGGCTAAAGTGATCAATAGTAGTTCATTCTACGTTCTCTCGCCGAGGTGAACGCGTGCCCGATGCGTGTTAGCCGACTTCATGGCCTAAAAGTAAGGACGATTTTTGCTTATAAAGATAAGTTAAGCTATCAGTGTCGGCTACCATGTGACAGTCGTTTATCCTTTGACCGTTTTCTGTTGTCTGTAGCTTTCTGTTGTGTCTGTATTTTAGGGTTTAACCCTTTGACCGCCAGGAAATTAACACGTCAAACGCTGTAAAATGTATTAAATACTTTGTAAATATTTCACCAGAGTTGGTTGGATTCTCTCTCTTCAACCTATGGTCCACTGTTCACTGCTGGTCATAGTAGCCAGAATAGCCTCTTCAATTTTGCGCCAGATATCCCAGTCCTCCGCTTTCCTCATCCAGCCTCCACCACCTCGCAAGTCGTCGGACCATCGGGCCGGAGGGCGTCCTACGCTACGCTTGCCTAGACGCGGTCTCTATTAATATTGTTATTCAACTCTGTATATGACTGCGGAGAAAACTGGTTTTTCTAAATATTTTAATTCTTTCGTTTACTATATAATAAATATAGTGTGTGTTTGTGCCATTGATGTAGACATTTAATTGTAAAATAAAAATACTGGAATTATGCAATCAAACTAAATTATATTTGATATTATATTTAATAATATAATAAACTCATGGGATGAGTCCATCCTATAATATTATACACTTGAAATAATAAATATATGTATACATATTTAATTTGTTGTTTTATTCCTTAAACATTATTGCAAACCATTACCAAATTTTCGAAGAATAACTACCGAGATTTCTCAGTAGATTCAACTCAGAAATATGGATCTTTCTCAGTAGACATATTTTTAATGATGAAGGTTTTTTTTAGATGTACGAGGTTCGAAAGTCAAAGTACGAGATGTTTAGCTGCTTATTTACAAGGAGCTTCGTTTCGGGATTGGCAACACTGTTCTTTATGGACCTAAATTTAATAAATCATTTTATTTGATTTCATAACGGTGAATAAGTTGTTCAAATTGGCCCATTCGTTTTGAATTCAAACGAACAAGAAAATATCTCCTCTTCATTATTCTGTTTCCCTTTATTTTATAAGAATAGGAAGTCAAGCAAATCTACCAATTCCATTTGTATATAAAAAGTCACGTATCAACAATAAACTCCAAGAACATAACGTCGTTCTTGATATATTCGAACTTGTCAAGACTTGTGTGTGGTATGAAGATGTACTGCCTCTTGAGTTGGAGCACCGACTTGTCCAAAGCCTCGGTAGAGCGAGTGGTTGCCTTTTCATCAGCGGAATCGTAGTCGTGGCGTTTTGATGAAGACTTGCGTCGGAGTTGCAGGGATTTCACGATGTCCATTGCCTGGGTTTTGATATAAATAAATAAATACCAACGTTTTTATTTTAAATTATGATGGGCTAGCTCTTGAGCACAGACTATCCTAATGGCAGAGACGTGCTCTAAGATGGAGCGAGCTTGCGCAGAAAAGCCTATTCACTCGTTTTTTAAATACCACGGGGTCGTACGTGGCCGGAAACAGATGCAGGTAGTTCATTCCATTCATTTGCAGTACGCAACGTATATTTTACAAAGCGGTATTAATCCTTAGACCGCCATTGAAGCCTTTAGGTGCCAGACACCAGATACTCGGCGTTCAATGGGTTAACCTCCAATTTATCTGTCTTGTACTATGCGTACATCATCAGCTCATTAACGTCCCCACCGAGGCATGAGCCTACCCGTATAGGGTATATAGGCCTTAGTCGTTCACGCGGGCCCAGTGCAGGTTAGACGACTTCACGCAAACCTTTAAATCTCTTCGCAGGCGTGCGCAGGTTTCCTCACGATGTTTTCCTTCACCGTAAAGGCGTTGATAACATACATATAATTTCGTAAACATTGGTATGTGGCGGGATTTGAATCTCAACCCTTCCGGTAGGAGGGCAACAGTCGACACCATTGGGCCACCGACACCCTCGGTATCGAGTATACATCCGAGTAAAGATATAATTGATCCAAAGGTATTACCTGTGCCCTGTTAGCTGGCTGGTCTTTGAGGATGATGTTCAGGGAGATATCGCAGGGCCACTCCAGCAGCGCGTCGTAAGGGCCGCCCACTAGACGTACCGTACAAGTCACATGTCGGCCCTTCCACTTGCCGATCCCGTTTAGGTTCACTTCTGCCTGTGTTTGCATGTATCATAATCAGTAGGTATATATTTTTCCAGTGCAGAGGCCACTCATTGGTAAGTCATTGGGCAGGGCTTTTTATGTTACTAAGTGGACAGGATAGTCCGCCGGATCAGCAAGTTGAAGTGGTAGTGGGCTGTTCACGTATGTCGCAGAACCGATGGCCGTTGGAGCAGCCGAGTTCTGGAGTGGAGACCGCGTCTCGGCAAGCGTAGCGCAGGACGCCCTCCGGCCCGATGGACCGATAACTTGCGAAAGGTCGCTGGTGGAGGCAAATTGGGAGAGACCTATGTCCAGCAGTGGACTGCGATAGGTTGAGAGAAGTGAACAGGATGGTCAGGACGCTAACCTGATGGTTAGTGATACGCCTGACAATGACAGAGTGGCATTGAACACCAACAACTGATAGACAGTTATTACTCCATAACAATGCCGCAATGCGCCCATCACCAGAGACAACAGATGTTACGTCTCTCATACCCGCTAATTTCACTAGCTACAGTGCCCTCATCCCGAAACAAAAGTGCATAACACTCCTATTTCACGGGGCGGCATCTGACACTGCGGTGGTACCTACCTAGACGACTCAGTATCGAGTCTACCACCTAGTAGTAGCTTGTGGACGTATTGGCCATCGTCAATAAGCCTTTAACCTCCCACTGCAAAGTTTTAAGAACCCACTGCTTTGAAAAATGGTCCTTAATAACCATAATTACAAGGGCCCAATACGGCAACTGGTGGTTTTTATAGTAGTCAGGGCTGACGGCCCAACATACACCATCCGAAGCACAGAATCACCTATCTTTTCAGAAACTAATGTGTATCAGCCAAATCACCTGAGGACCTGAGAGTTCAAATTACTCATATAAAAAGAAGAATAACAAGTGTATTTATCAGATACTCTTTTAGAACTATTAATACGCTGAATAAAATCTTAAACTAAGGTTAACCTTTAATCTATCATTAAAATTGACTATAATAAAATAACAGTGTGCTTGTCCATGAGTGTGTGCGTGGCCGTATGAGTACGTAAGCTTGCGTTGGGAGAATGTGTTTGTGTATGGTTGCTCATGTGTGAGTACATGTGAACACAGTAATACAAACACGGACAAATGCACATGGAAGTACTTGGGATGTATGTTCACCTTCATAGTGTATCCATATTTGCTAGTTCGGAACAACGGGCTGCTTAACACCGCATCGTTCTCTTTGGCGTCCTTCATGCGCTCCAAAAACTTGTCTATCCTCCATATCATGTGACCTGAAAGATAATGAAAACCATGACATATAACTAGGAGTTATACGGGCTAGCGCCAACGGTCATTGATTCCACTTCTGTTCATCGAACTATTTGCCTTACCTATTGCCACTTCAGCTTGGTTACACTAGTGACCTAGAGACCTTATTTCGCTTACATACTATCATTTCTGATTCGATAACCCTAGTAAAGCGCTCTTCATCGCTTGCGTGAGTCCTCAAAACCACATCTCAGAACCATCTACTGAATTTATCGCTGGATTCTTCTCAGTAGATAACAACAGTCCGAAATAGTGCATGGTAGATTTTAATTTGACATTCATAATTGTTTTTTGGACCTTAATTGAATAAATAATTATTGATGTTTCATAGACCTTAAGAATTGAAGATTAACAAAGTTGCCTAGATACACCCTGCATAGGAGAGAATGTTCCTCTAGCTAAAGCATATCAATGTAGTTGGCGGTATTGGACGAGAGTTGTGGGGGGCGTGGGAGGATTGTGATGGGAAACTGGTTAAGGAGTAGTAGACGATTTCGTAGAACGAGGCAGAACTCAACTCAGTCCACGCTAACGATAGGGGATCTTTGGTCAAGTTTCGTTGACAGCAGCGTTCTGTATTTTGCATCCTCAGTGTCGAAAGCTAAGCTGCTGCGATCGACTCCTCGCTTCCAGCACCAGGTCCGCCTCCAAATGCCGTTGATTCTAGCGCTCTTGGCGTTCTTCGTCAGAGTCCGTTTTAATTATTCCCACCATTTATCCTCTGCAAAGAAATATTTTGAAGTTGCTAGTGGATTAAATATCAATTATTATATAACTACTGCGTGGTGGGGCACCCGCATTTACTCTGCCGCCGGCCAGCTTAACCTTCATTTCTCACCAGGCCTCCCCAGCGACAGGTATGTGACATCAGTCAGTGCTTTAGGTAGTAGCACACATTAGAATCCGAGTTACTTTTATTTTTGTTATATAAGATGATAGACCACACAGTAACTACAATAACAAACCGATTACACGGAAAAAATTGTACAAATGCACTGATTATTTCATACTGAAATTTCGTCCCCAAACCAGCCTAAAAAAAGCGAAAATTTATGGTAGAGGAGGTAGAACAGTGTGCACACCCTATATATTTTAGTTCAGTGTTAGGCTTTTTCTCTGAGCTCAACATCGGGCTAGTGAAGAAGTCGTGCTCTAAGACTGGAGGCGATCTTTTGCCGTGCAAAGTCTATTTGACTCAGGTTTAATGCAAAAGGGTTTTTGTGAGCCAGGCTTTATACTCACCTAGATTGTTGATAACGCGTACTCCTGACTGTCACCGGGCTGTTAGGCTTGCTCGAGGAGTTCTCTCGGTTCGTTCTGCTCGTGAATGATGCTGTTGAGGCGCCATCTCAGCCTCATCACTGTGAGCTGCTGGCTGTCAACTGTCTGTTATTGATTTTTGCGAAAATATTCGCGACATTTTTGTAACAAAATACTAATCATCAATCAACAGCTGATAAACGTTCCTGGCCCTGTCATAAACTCCAGCGCTGTCTGCAATGTATTGGGACGTAAAACAGCACCCGGCCAGCATATGCCTAAGGCAGGGCCCTTTTCGTCAAGTAGAAATGTTGCATTTAGTTTCGAATAATTGTATTTTTCGTCTTTTTTTCTGTACGTGTTTTTTTTCTTTTTTTTATTGTGTGCAAAAGGCAAGTTAGTAAACTTTTTTAATATTTTTAACTGTTTCGATTTTTTTTATACTGTCTTGTAAATGTGTTTATGATGTTGTGAAACGTAATGTTTTATTTTGTCGAATAAAATATTTCTTTCTACTGCAGTGACCTTCCCTTACAGCATAGCTATGGGTAGATTGGGCCGTCACACGCGAGCCCAATGCGGTACAAAACTGGGAACATCGCACATAGAGTCTATGATTATTGCGTCGCCACGCGGGATTCGAACCCACGACCTACGGATCTAAACCCAATGCTCAACATACTAGACCACGGAGGCTGTATCAAAATATTACTGTCATAAAATGAGTTTTTTTTTTCGAACTTACTACTGCTGTTGGCCGCAGATGGCCTTTACAGCTTCACCGGGCAAGTGGCAAGCGCAGATGCCCTCTCAGCGTAAAAACATGAGTACGTGATCATTCTGGAGGCATCTACTAGTGGGAGAGTGTCCATACTGCAAATAGACTCTGGTGGCCCTCAATTTTCTAGCAGTGGACTTTATGGCATGATGATAGTCATAACTAGATGTCATAAAAATAATCATTATTTACTGATTCCAGAGCGTGTATTCTCTCTTAGTATTTCTATTATTACCCTGATTCCGGACTGTAGTATAAGACAGAACAGACCAAGTTCTGTCTCATTGAATTTCGTCAAAATAAGCAAGTGGGATCAAAACAGATCCTATGCTTCTGGGCACAAGTTCCGTAAGTAACTGGGACTAACGCTTAGAGTATGATGGTGGAAACAAGTGGGATTGAGACTGGGAGCAGACTGACAGGTCTGGTTGTTGTCTGCCTATAACAAGAAATATCCAAAAGGATTTTACTGAAAGAGCTACATAACATCGCTAAGTCGGCTTGAACGTGGCGTCGCCAGTTCGGCCGAGCGCTCAGCCCTCGTCGCTACTGTGCCTCAGCGACCAGGGTCCGAAGAGAAGTGCTGGCTCTGCTCTCCACCGAGCCATAGCTTAGCGTGGACCGTTCAGCAGTGGACTGGATGTCGCGGCGACAGACTCTTCTGTTAGGCTTTCTTAAGTTTGTATGTTAATATCTAAAGTTGTAATTAGAATACGCTAGCTAGAAGTGGGTCTCACTTAATTTGTTCAAAATCCATTTCTCGTCTCTCAATCACTCTCCGATATCTACTCGATTACCAATGCAAATGAGTCTTTACTAGTTTGCTAAACGAAAAAAAGATTCACTATTGCAACTACTACGGGTAGCTTAGGTAAATAGCTGAGTCGTCTAAGTAGCACTACCGCAGTGCCATATCGTCCCGTAAATAGGAGTGTCACTTCTGTTTTCTTGAATGAAGACACGTAGTAGTAAAATAACCGGGAAGGAGACACACTTCTATCGTACTTAGTGAAGGAGCCGTCCGGTGCTCGTGGTGTGGACTGGCCCTTCCTTCCGGAGGCTGAGGTTCAATCCCGACACTACCAATGTGTTCGAATGTACGAACAATAATTACGTTCTGCCGACCGCTCTTAACGGTGAAAGGAAACATCGTGAAGGAAACCTTGCATGCACCCCGGAAATATTCGAAGGTGTGTGTGCAGTCGTGTCCATCCGCACTGGGCCCGCGTGGACGACTAAGGCTAACACCCTAATACGGGTAGGCTGGCCCCTCGTGGGGACGGTGAATGACGGCTTGAAATGTTGGATGAGTGAAGGGCGCAGGGCAGTCTTGACGGGAAATGATGTCTACTTACTGGTATTAATTTCGTTTCACATTACATCTGTCATGGTCAGGCGTATTAATTACCACCAGGGAAGCGAAGTGACCGTCCCGTTCACTGATAAATAAAAGCTTAACTTTTCATCAGCACTTAGCTGCTATCGAGTCACAAATCGGTGGAAATGTCTGAGTTTGTTTATGTTAGTGACTTACCTGATATAGCGACTGTTCTTTTCAAGAGTGCAACAGTGCGTCAAAAGGTGTAGACCTTGGAGACCAGGTGTGTGTGATGGGTGGTGCGCAGGCTAGGCGCAAGGGTTGTGTCCGCCGGTTGCGATGTTGAAGTGCGGCTCTGCAGTATTTTAAATTAAAACGTTTTACATCTTCTTTTGTAGCAAGCTCTTGTTTAATAGATTATTCAATATACCTCAGATACCCTATAATTACCTACTTATTTAAAGAAGTGTTTTATTACCTTTCCGCTTTGAGGGCAGTCCTTGGCATGAGTTTCTTTGTGCTTCCTTTGTATCCAGGCGCCGCAGCGGAGGCG